>LQHL01001750.1:0-15539 GCA_001655755.1 Hemisphaericaspora haegerdaliae
AATAATATATAAGAAAGGAAATCCCCGAATTTTGTTGAAAAACCGAAATTGAGAGAGAAAGATTCTAAGGAATGGTTGGGGAACGAACAAGTATTAGTTTCTCTTCAATAAAATAATGCTATACACTACTTCGCTTAAGGATTGATAATTATTTGTCCAATTCTTTGTTATAATTAGAAAACAATAGGGTAACAATACAGATTGAAAACTAGCATCATGTGGTTATAATTACCAACAAAAATTCTGGGCACTTGACCTATTCATTAAATGAAAAATTTTTGCACCCTTTTTGAGACCTACCAATGTGGTGGTGTATTTACTAAACTTGGAACAGAACATCCGATTAGTTGCTTTTTTTTTACAAAGGATAAAACATTCATTAAAATTACTTATAGAAAATTATATAGGCAACCTAACAATAAAAATCCCATCTCTTCACCAGAGTGGCCTCTTGCCTGATTAAATCCCCGCCTCACCTCCCACTCAATTTGATATTTAACAGCATGAGGATCTGCTGAATATTGGTATCTCTAGCTTTGAATGTTGGAGTTCTTGGTTGATTTGTCTTTTGGGTCTCTGGACCTGATTTTACTGATGTAATTTGTCTGTGTGTAGACCTTTCTTGATATGACAAATCAACCAAGGACTCCAACAGTCAAAGCTAGAGATATCAATCCAGGTTGCTTACAAGATCCCTCGGAACTTTCCCAATTTTAAGGGGTTGCATACACTTTCGGGAAAAAGGTGATGTAAGCATTACTTTACATTCCTCTGTGTGACTGAAATCAGGGTTTTTTTTCAGACCCTGAAATCGATTAATTCATAACCAGGGAAGCGACTGAAGGAATAAAACTGTATAGTTAGTTGTGTTAATACTTCACCATTGAGAATGAATCATATGAATATGCTTAATATAAACCAATTTTACCTAATTAGGAAATAATTGTCTCATTTCACAAGACTGTACTACTTTTCAGTGTAGACGAAAAATTTCCAACAGTGTTTTGTTTTTTTGTTATTCTGTTTGTTTGTTTGTTGTTGTTACTAAAAATTTAATAACAAAAAAAACGGAAAAAAAAAGAATGAAAATTCTTATACGGTCGAATAGCAAAAAAGTTTTTTTATAACAACGGCAAATAAGTTTTCTTTTACAGAACACTAGGAATTACTATAAGTTTTTATTAGTGATAATACTGTTTAAAACCCCATCTTACCTTATAGACACATATAGAATTACCTGTGGGGCTATTAACTGAGAGTAGCCGATTGACATCTAGTTAGACTTTGTTGCATAACATTAACACATTTTTTTTTCGAGACACGTCCATATAACCGTCAAACTCACTACACACAATGGAAGATACTAGTTTTACAGGACATGCCCTGCCTGTGAAAGGTAGTTCCTCAAGAGTCATTGAAGCTTTACATTCCCGAATTGACTCATTAACAGAAGAACTCACTCTTACAAAGGCTTCTTTGGAAGAAATGTCCAAAAAGCACCAAATTGCTGCAAAGAGATGTGATTCATATGTTGATCAACTTGCCAATTCCCATCATGAAAACGATGTTCTAACTGCATTACTCAAACGAAAGGAAAGAAGAATTGTTGATTTAGAAAACTCGTATAATGAAATTATAGGTATGAATGAAGGCTTGAAATTGACTTATAAAAATTTGTCGATTCGTTGCGAAAATTTGCAAGAGAATAATATGAATTCAATGGGTGAGTTTGAAAGGTTGAAGATTAGTTATGATGCATTGTTATCAGGTCAAACTCAATATAAGAATCATTATAAGACCCAATTGGAGACTTTGTCCAATGAATTTGAAAAATATAAGATTGAAAACGAAAAGAGATACGTGGCGATGAGAGATGCTTGGATAAATAACGATAAGGACTTGGATACCTTATTAGACTCGTTGGTTAACAAAAGAACAAAGATGGATAACATTTATGTGTCTAAGAATACCAAAATATTACAATTATTAACAAGTCTTGCTACAGTTACAAAACTTCATGGACAAGAATCGAAATCTGTTTTGGAAGAAAATGTCACTGTGCTTAATGAGCTTGTATCTAAATGCCCAGATTTGGAAGAAAAGATAGCAGCTCGTGTAGAAACTACTGTCAACATTGATGAAGTTTTGACTGAAGCTCAACAAGTTTTGGAAATTCCATTTGATGACGATGACGCTACTTTGACTAGTACAAGTCCAAATATTTCGAGAAACAGTACCCTTAAAAAACGTAGAAATAGAAATTCAATCAGGATTGAATCTAAAGGTAAGTCCCCGGTTATCAATAACAATATTTTGAATATTCCTAAACCTAGAGGTAAGACATCTCAAGGTTCTGCCGCCAGTTCCCCAAGATTTTCAAGTGCAGACTTTGAACCAGTTTCAGATCAGGAAAATAACTATAGTCATCGCCGAACAAGTAGCGTGAACTATCATCGCCGTCAACAGAGTAACTCCAATAATCATTCAAATGCAAACGGTCATATGAACGGGTATGCAAACGGAAATGCAAACGGATATGGAAATGGAAACGGAAATGGAAATGGAAATGGTAATAATAGAAATAGAAATTCCAGTAGTGGAACTAGTAATAACGGTAATAGCAACAACAATTATAATAAACTGAAGAGAAGATCATATATCTCACATAATAACAACAACAGGAGAAACTCTCAGTTGTTTGACCATAACTTGGCAGTATCAAGTTAAGGAATTTCTTCTTGATACCCCGTTGAAGAGACATTTATATATTATACATAGTTATAACATACTTAGTTATAACCTACTAATACTTAAAAAGCTAAATACACAAGAATTCTAATTGGTTTGTTGGTTTTATAATTTGTATACGTTAATTGTACCATCATCGTACCCAGTAAAAAGCATGTCAATATCTAAATTTTTCCTTCGCATAAGGCTAGTATAATACTTATTCCCAGCCGTACGATTTTCTTCACTTTTTTGGATTGGATGTGATGTCACGAGTGCCATTGACGATAATTTGATTTTGTCGATGGCAATCTCTTCGGTCTCATCAACCCCCCCTTGGTTGCTAGTTATGTTCTTAATTCTCGGCACTTCTCTGGAAATACTCCATGCTGGACCATTAGATTTCATATCATACGCTTGCAAGGTACCATTCCAATATCCCACAATCAAATGATTTGCCAATGTGAAAATGCTCTGTATCCCGCTCTCATTAACTTTCAAGGTTTTAGATGGATGCACGACGATGCGATTATTGGTTGATCCGGAAATTAAACCCAAAGTATCATCAAACCACATGGCAATTATTGGATTGGGAACGTGCATTGAATTATGATATTTGACATTTACTTTTGGATCTCGATTTATGATGGTCTTTTCTTTCTCACTTTGCAACAATTTCGTCAAACCACCCGTACCTCTATTCTCTTTAACTGATTTCACGATTTCTTTACCTTCGACCTGAAAATTAATGGAAAGACCCACAATGTCACCGGATTCATAACCGATATAAAGTATGTTGTTTGAGTATAGCATCTTCATTATGATACCGAAATCACCTCTGGCTCCAATCTCTCCATCAATTCCAGCCATACTCTTTTGGACAAGTTTATAGGTACTGAAATTTGCGATCACTCTAGATATATCCCAACTAGTTTTCTCACAATCGTTACCCTGTTTAAGTTTATATACATCAAAATTATTGGAATCAATAGTTGCTGGGGTCACCAAATACCCATCATTCTCAGTCTTGATATACTCCACATTGGAGAAATTGACTGCATTTACAGGCATACAGAATTCCTCATTTCCATTCGAACTATTCCATATCTTTATTTCCGAGTCACGAGAGTGTGAAAGTATGTGGAGATCATCAATTTTCAATAAGGTGAGAATTGTCTCGGAATGGGCCTGCCAGTTTCGTATTGGTCTTCTAGTTTGAAGGTCCCATTGGATGATCAAACCTCTTGAATCACTAGTTATAAGTTGATTATTTGAAAACGGAAGAATTTGACTGATCGAATTACCATGTGATCGTAAAGAGAACTGTAGTCTTGGAGGAGTCATTGCTTCAGATGTAGGAACCAGGTGAAAATTGCTAAAACGATCTGGTTGATAAAAAAAATCAGATCGTGCACCTGTCAATTCTGAATGCAACATTTTCGCAACTTACTGTAGAGAACAGTGGGATTACACGGCATTTACTATTGTATTCCAGATATCCATAGAGTGTGTTAGTTAACTAGATGATTTAGCGTTTTCATTACTAAGATTAAATTATCAATCTATAGAGATCTAAAAACAACTAAATTCATTAACTGAAGAATGCATATTCGCTCTCAAAATACCATCAAATTCTTCCTTTGAATAACTTGCTACATTCTGACCGAATTCACTATACTTCTCTTCAATTGTGTTCAATATAACTTGTACCAAATTATAACTACTTTCATTCAATTTCAAATTATGGGAATTTTCAAATACTTCCAATATGAAATTCACATCTAATTTCAAATTAACCAATGCAACAGATGTCAATTCAAATTTACGTAAATTGTCCAAAATATTCTTGACGAGATTTAATTGAAGTTCATTTATGATCTTGATAAATATCTCTATGGCAGTAATTGGTTTAATCTTGTTTATCAATTTAACAAAATGAACAAGAATCTTGTAAACAAATCCATCCACTTTGAATGTGTTTGGCTTTGACGAGGTGTTGAAAAAATTATTAACCTGAGTGTTGATGTACAACTTTTCATTAGTCAATATATCATCAATAATTGTGATATTGGCTTTATCTATATCTGCAAATAATTTCAAATTTTGTTTTTGTAAATCCTTGGAGTATAATTGATCAAATTTACGAATTAATCTTGGGAAGATATCATGAGATAACTTATCTAAATTATTCATCGTTAAGATCTTAAAAATTTCTACTTCACAGTTGTCCTCTAAAAATTGAACAACCGAGGTTCTTTCAATATTGTATTTCTTCATGATGGAATCAATAATGATATTCAAACTTCTCATAAATTGAATTTCAATACTAACAAGTGTACGTTTACTTGGATAACTGCTAACAATTTTAAACTCAGACTTATCTTCTTTTTCATCCTTACGGAAAATCAAATCCGCAAGTTTATTAACAACATACAATTGGAAATATTCAATTATATTCATTAGCTTGGTATAGGTCCCTCCATAATCTTCAAGTGTATGAAGGGCAATTTCATCGACAATTTTCCAGTCCTCAATATCGTAAAATTGACAACAATCATTCACCCATACTGCGCAAATCGCTTCAATTATTTTTTGATTCACCTTTACGGATGAGTTCTTCAATGATTTTATGACTTTGTTTGTTTCGGAATATTTGCTGACATTTCCTATGGATCCTGTAAATTCACCAAAGGTTGTAAAAATCCCATTAAGTTTGGTATTGATTTTAGTCAAATGATAAATCGCAGATAAAGAATTGGTGTAAAAAGGAACAAACTGTTTATAGAACTTAGGGGAAGATTCCAATTGATTGTTGGAATCGTTATTCTCATCATCATCAAATAACGTGACTAACAACAATACCACCTTATTAATTAGTTCAATATAAGAATCCCTTATTTTCCCCTCTGGGTCAATATTTCCCTTTTTCGCATAATATAAATAATTATTCAAACATCTACTCATGTTTCTCAACAATGACTTATGAAGGAAGTCCACAAAATTAAACAACACCAACCAAGTTTCATTGACTAATGGTAAATCCAATGAATCATTGCTTTCGAAGGCCTCTTGTATGATCTGGGTTCTCTCTTCGCTAGTTTTGGCATCTATTACTTCGTCCCTGTAACTATTATACTTCTCGGAGATGTAATTTATATGGGAACCAGATTGTCGGTTTTGCTTCAAGGAATTTATATATTCTAACAATTTATTTTGCATTATCAAAAACTTTCCATCAAATTTTGAAACTTGATACTCAAAGCTTGTGGAAATGTTTTCAATTTGTTTTTGTAAAAACTCTGAAATTGGATTTACATCTGTAGCTGTATTCAATTTAGATAAGTTGTCAACCAAGGAGATGAATTTAGAGTTCTCTTTGGAAGTATCGGTGGTTTCATGATTCAAAGAAAGTAATTCCTTGTAAGTCCTTTCTCGATATTGCCCGATAATTTCGTCGATCTCACTAAAAACCTTCGATAAAATAGTGACCTTCACCTGCTTCTCCTGTTCCCACTCCTTAATTGCTTTATCATTCTTTTCCTTAGTAAACTTAATAATATTAGCATTCTGTTGGTTTTCAAGACTTTCAAAGAACTTTTTCTTCTCGACTAGAAATTGATTGTAATCTTCAATAAATTTTTCATCATTACGATTTGAAAGTGATTTAATCAAACTTCCCGGTAAGTCAAAGAAGAATCTATTGTCCTTGATAAACTCAATCATTCCATTCAATTTTGTTTCTTTATTCTTATTTTCTGAAATTGGTCTAATCATCAAAGAAGTTGTGGTATTCATATTATTAATTGCTCTTTCCAATTCTCCCGCCAATCCTCCTTCTCCTTGAGCAGGATAGACGGAATGCTTTTCAGGATTGAATATCTTAGCATTATCCCTATCTTGTTGGGCTTTAGTTTTCAGATTTTTGAACTCAACCAAGACATCATCGATTGCTTTTTTACAATTAATGAATCGTACGAAATTCTGATCAATAGCTCCCTTTAAATCACTGGTATAGCTATGAATATTTTCTTCAAGAATATTTAACGAAGTAGTTAATTGCTCAATCGGAGTATCTTTATGTATTGTAGTTAAGAATTTTTGTGAATTAAACATTTGGGAACCAATCAAGTAGTTCTTAATCGTCGAATCTTGAGCATTGGCTATTATACCTTTTTGAATTAAATCTGACACCACATTAGTGCCTTGTCCTCGCAATGGATCTTCTACATCATTTTCATTCATGTTTTCAGTATCGTCATTCTGATTAGGATTCACTAGCTTGTTTAAAATAGTGAATTGTTCTTCAATTGAAAGTTTCGATATTTCATCGATATCAGTATGATTTATATTGGTTATGTTTAGATCTTCAAGACCTGTAGGATTCAATGTGCCAACCCCGTAAAATGACATAAGACATGAGTCATTAATATCTGTATTCATATTGCTTCGAGTTGTTAACGAACAGTCACAGTTTTGTTGTTGAATTTACGAAAGGTGCTGTTAACTATTGGGTGAAAAGTTTCATTGAAGTTCCGTTTACTGACAAACCACATTTTTTTTCTTTGGCCTAATCGGTACTACTACCAAAATCAAATACACACATAATACATTAAATAATAAATAAATAAAATATAGCTATATATATACACTATTATACAATTAGGATTATCTCCAAAGACTATACTCTTGTTGTTCAGCTTCTTCACCTTCTACACCAACTGATACAGCAGCTACTGCCGCACTAGCAATCGATGCTGGATCATTTGGATCAAGTGACTTTGAGTCCTTCAGTTTTCCATTCGTTTGCTGAGCATTTGATTCAACATTTCGTTTTGAGCGAGCCAGGGGGCGTGAGCGAGGCTTAGACGAAGTAGCACTACCACCACCACTACCAGCAGCAGCAGCAGCCGTTGCAGTCAATGGCTTAGAAGACACAAGATTAATGAGCTTTGAAATCAATTGATCGAATTTCAAACCCTTTTGTCCCTTAACCCCAGCCTTATCTTTATCAAATGCAGCATTAAAATCAGATCCTTGCCATCTATACTCATTTGCGTCTGAATCATCCTTTAAATGTTCTTGTTCATATAATAATGCCAAATAATCCCAATTAACGTCTTCAACACAACTTACATCTAATGATTGAATTTTAGTCAAGAACCACAACCTGGTCTGATTATCCATATATGTTGCACGAAGAGCGGCTTCACGCTTTACAAGCTTATACCACTTGTACCGGCATTGAATACGCGATCTAGTTCCTTTCATTCTCTCACCAACTATAGTCCAGTTTATAGCGACTTCATTCTTATCGCCATGTTTCTTGTTCTCTTGTTCCAATGTTTGAATCATGTCATTAACAATTTCTTTAAGTAATTCCTCTTCCTCTTCGGACCATTTATTTTCACTTCTATTTTCACCACATTTGACATAATTTCTCCATCTATCACGACAATCTTCGGGCATTCTACCCATAATTTCCCCAATCTGTTTCCATTTACCAACATGAGTCATCCCCAACCTACGCAATAAATCATCATCCTCTTTGGTCCACTTAGCTCTCACGTCAAATATATGATATTGTCTTCTGACATGTTTATACAATGAAGATCTTGATCTATATGGCAATATTTTCACCAAAGATTCCCAGAAATTGTCCTTCTTTCTTTCACTCGACCAAATTCTATTGCAAACATCATCTCTTGTCCATTTATTAATTTGACAAAATCCTGAAATGAAATGGAGGAGTGCCTTTTCCTCGACATCTGAAAATTTTCTTGGTCCTGATCTTGCAGGTGGATTACCATCATGTTGGGCATTAAACCATTCAATTGCTGGACCTGAAGCATCTTCAACCAACGTTTCCAAATCAGCCACATGATGATATGTGTACCCAACAGGAACAAATGGTACCAGTTCTGGGGTTTCCATTGGCTGGTTTACTTTCTCTTGATCATCTTTCTCTTTCTTTTTCTTTTTTGGTTTCTTCTGTTTTGCAGATTCTAATGATGAAGCAGCTTGTGCAAGTTGCGTAATGGCAGATAATGATTCATCATGGGAAACATTCTGATTGCCAGCATTCGCGGTAGAAATGATCTGTTGAGCTTGTTGAGATGCCAATGCTTGATCAGCCCCGTTTGTATTCATCTGCCTCACTAAATCCCTGGCATCCTTCATTGCAACTTCTAATTCATCCTGTCGGGCCAATTCTCTAGCATCCTTAATCGCTGCTTCGACCAATTGATCATGTTCCGAGGTACCCAATCCTTCAAGATCAGGATCAATTCCATGGCTGTGACGGCTCTTCTTCTTCTTCTTTTTCTTTAATTTATTGTTTGAGTAACTAGAAAAATCATCGTTTCCATCGTCCAAGAAGCCGGTCCATTGGTTAAAATCGTAGTCTTCTTCTGCTCTTCTTTTATTCTTCTTGGGGGTACCAGCATAATTTTCTGCTTCCAAAGTACCACCCACATATCTCATAACTGCAGCTTCAACAGCATCATTTATGTGCTGGTTGGATTTGGAATCAGATAACTCTACATCGGAATCTGCAGTATCTTGGGATGGGATTACACTATCTTTTGAGATGGGAGCTAAAGAATTTTCATCCGTTTCTTCCTCATTTACTTTGGAACCGAGTTGAAGTAATGCTTTGGCACCTCCGATCTCTTGTTGTCCTCCTTCCATGTTCTGTATTGTTGTACTTGATATCAAATGCAAAGTTTTGCAACAATTTTCTATTGATGGTGTTACCCTACCAGCTATAAAAAGATCAAGTTAATAAAAATAAACATTGGGAGGACAGGGTAACTCTTTTCCTCGTTATGCTTCCCATTTTAGAAAAGAAAAATTAATACGTGATGAAATTTACTCACAAGGTACAGGCTATACACTGTTTGACCAATCCCTGTTATGTGGTGACTTTCCTAATTATAGGATCCAAGGTTTTTATCTAACAAGTTGAAGTTAGTTTAACTATTAGAAGTTTGTAACGCTTTCAAAATATTCTTATCTTTTGAACTTTGCTTTTATTGTTATGCAATATGTGCTGATATTTCCAATTTGGGTGCAAATTGAGATAAAATAAGCTACAATATAGTTAGCTAGATACTAGAATATATATATAGACCATTTGTTTCTCTTTGAAACATCCATTTGAAATAACCAGACTATCTAAAATGTTCATTATCGCCTTGTTAGCCATAGTTTTGAGGTTGACAATTGCCAATCCAATTCTTGCCCTGAGGAAGAACGAATCCGAACCTTTTCTTCTTGCTGCTTTTATTCCACCTTTACAGGATGACATCAACCCTGACTTGAAAGAATCACCCATAAGAGTTAGACAGCTTCAAAAGGTTGTTTTTCAACAGAAGCAAGTAGTTTTAGATGATTCAATCAACACAGAGCAATACGGTATTGAAGGAATCATCCTTTCAAATTCAAGTTTTAAACTCACCAACATTCCAAACTTGTTTCTTCGAGTAGATAAGAAGACCAACAGAATGAAACTATGCCCTAACGGTGCATCTTCGTTTGGATTTTCGATATCACAGGATACATTGAGTTATCTGGGAAACCAAAAGTGGTCTGTCTGTAACCCAGAGGAAAGTGGTTATGGATATATTTATCCAGGATCGTTAACTAGTAACCATAATTATTGCAAAAAGGGAGGAACCGAAATTTTCTTGAGAACTATTGGGAAATATGACGCAAGTGGTGCTCTTCCTGATTTTTCTCCAATATTTGCAGTTCAAGACTCCCCGATCTCTACTAGATAGACTTTTACTTATTAGTACTTTGTTTATGTATATTGAAGATCTATTTTTTAAGGCATATTTTTACAGAGGTCTCTTATCTGATCTCCTTTAAAAAGACATTCTCCATAGAACTAAAATCAAGAGTTTCTTGGTAAGCTTCATTATGTATTTTTAAGTTCAAATCAAAGAGAGGAGACAAGCAAACTTTCCGTATTGGAATTGAAATTTACAAGGTGATTTAAAAGAAGATTGAAAATTCTGTAGACCTTTACATGATCGACACATTTCGCTTTGTTTAGAAAAAAAAAGCAACCTATAGTTACACCAATTCCGGCGAAGGAAATTCTGGATAATTTAATACTCGTTCCCTTTCGACAATCAGCTCTAATGCTTTTCAGAACTTGCCGAAACCCCAACTTCGTGAAGACTGATAGATATCACTAAATAGAAAAGTGAATTCTCCAATATCATGTTAACAAGACCCTGCCAATGAATGAGACCCAACATGCCTCCTGGGAAATAGAGAAAGCTTAAAGAACCACAAGACAAATGGAAATGCAAAGGAAATTGTAAAACACTTGGCGGATTTGGATTTCTTTTTGCGGAATCAATGTTCCTTCTGGTTCATGGCTCTTCTAAGTTCAAAACGAAATTCAAAAATTAATAGCCCGCGCAGTTGCTAGAGTGTAAATCCAATCCTATTGTTTTTAGCCCGAAGTTAAAACTGTTCTACATGATTTTAATCTTTATAAGGACTAAAAGTAGCCAAAGAAAACAACTAAGGTTGATCGACATTATATTTACAAATAGATGAAATCCCCCCCTTAAGAGTAGCCAACCAAAAGTATTTGGGAGCTTAGAACACACCAAATTTACTTCAGCTATATTTAACTATCTGATATGTACCCAAATAATAAGGTGACATCTCAGCAACATTTCTCATAACCGTAATTCGGATATTGTCAATGAGAAGGAATTTAGGTTTTAGGTTTTAGGCTCATTTGTTTTAAACTTTCGGATAATGGAAGGCATTTTTACCACCATGCAAAGAGAATACCTATCAAGTGAAAACATACCATTCTTGCATGATCAAAATTGGTGGGAGGATTGATCAACTGGTTACAGTACTCTCTTAACATAGACCAACGTATAGTAAATTTCTACAATTATTCCCGTCAGGATGACTTCTAGTCACTCGCCACACTGCTCCCGTGATATAGTCTATTTACAATCTAAGAGATAGTTAGAATAATGTTTGGGGAAGAAATCTTATCTTAATATTCGAGAATTAAGTTGTGGACAAGTAATTTATTGGAAAAAGAAAGCAAAGATTGGATCATTTTTTACATTCAATTATGCACATTGGTTGGAAGCTCTGGCACGAATGAGAACTTTGATTAGAAAGAGTACTTCAAATAATACGCTGCTTCTTGGACATCAAAGGTTTTTCCGGTTTCTTCTTTTGCCCTCTTTGATATTAAAGTTTTGTGGAGTTGCATTGGTTGCGGAGCACTAGGATTCTTACTTTCGCAGCGTTTGAACTACGGTACGTCATGGACGGAGATAGCAACCGTTACTGTTGATACTCTGCGGAATTAATATCTAAGCTATTGTCGGAGAAAGATTTAAGCTTTTACAGTCACTTGAATTGCTGCAAAACTCCGAATTTGTGAATAAATGAATGACTTGTAGACCAAGGTCTCTGGTATAAATATCGAGGTAATTGTCCTTTACCAATCTTGATTGTTTTATCCAGCCCAACCTCATTAACAAAAGTAACAATGTCTGACTCAGAAGGTAATACAAAAAGTCAAGATCTCGAATCTATTAACAACAATAATATTTTTCATGAATCCATCAAGGAATACACCTATTTAGATAAACCATTTTATCGATATTGGTTTTTGAATTATTTGCATTTTTGCATCTTGGTGATTATCATGACAGCAACGAATAATGGGTATGATGGAAGTATGCTTAATGGTTTACAAATGATTGAGAATTGGAGAGAAAAAATGGGAAATCCTACTGGTGCTGTATTAGGAGCATTAGCTAACGGGGTTGTCATCGGTGGTGTGTTGTCAGGTCTCGTAGCTTCCTGGTTCTCAGATAGGCTTGGTAGAAAAATGACCATTGTGGTAGGTCTGGCACTCACAATAGTCGGTTCAATTTTGCAAGGGGTGTCTACCAATTATGCTTTCTTTCTTATATCTAGAATTATAATTGGGTTTGGTGCAAATATATCCACTGTTGCTGCACCTCCCTTAATTACAGAAATCTCATATCCAACCTATAGAGATACCTGTACATCATTATACAACACTTTCTGGTATCTTGGAGCCGTTATCGCTGCTTGGGTTACTTATGGTACACACTATTTAACTGACTCAAATTCTTGGAGAATTCCTTCGTACTTGCAAGGTGTGTTGCCACTTTTCCAAATCATTTTCCTTTACTGGGTTCCCGAATCCCCACGTTTTTTGGTTTCTAAAAACAGAATTCAAAAAGCTAGGGATGTATTACGAAAGTTTCACACTGGTAATAGTGAATCAGAAGAAGCAAACAGGTTGGTAAACTTTGAACTTCAAGAAATCATTGCAGGTTTAGAATTAGAAAAGATATACGCAAACGCAAAGTATTCTGACTTCTTGAATATTCCAACCTATAGAAAGAGAATCTTTCTCGTCTGCTTTACTGCTTTCTTTATGCAATTTTCAGGTAATGGGTTAGTCTCTTACTACTTGAATAAAGTCCTTAATACAATTGGTATAACTGCCGAAGATAGACAATTACAAATTAATGGTGGATTGATGTGTTACAATTTAGTTATCGCATGGATCGCGGCCTTCTCCGTTCAATATTTCAGAAGAAGAACAATCTTTTTAACATGTATTGCTGGTATGTTGGTATGTTTCATACTTTGGACGGCACTTTCGGCAAGATTTGCTATTGGTAATTTCACTGACAATTCATTGGCAAACGCTGTCTTGGCATTTATCTTCCTCTTTTACTTATGTTACAATGTTGGTGCTAATGGTTTGCCATTTACCTACATTGTTGAAATCTTACCTTATTCTCACAGAGCCAAGGGTACTAGTGTTTTCGTTGTTGCCAACAATCTTTTTATTTTATTCAACGGATTTGTTAATCCAATTGCTATGGATGCAATTCAATGGAAGTACTATATTGTTTGGTGTTGTTTGTTAGGATTTGAGTTGGTAGTTGTTTATCTAGTATATGTTGAAACTTCAGGGTACACCTTGGAACAAGTATCGATTGCATTTGGCGAGGACCCACAGTTAGCAGATGTTATTCTTTCTAATAATAGTCAAAAGGTTGAACAGCATAACCAAGAGACAGCTTAAACATACACGAAAATTTACGTATTGATTATAAGATATGGCTTGAAAAGATTTTAAAATAAATAGCAATTTTATAGGTTTAATTAATGAATTACTTAGAAGAAATAATTATTTACTGTATTCAATCCTAGGGGCCTATTGTCGTCAATTCCTGTATAATCCGAATATAGTTTCAAATCTTGAGGATTATACAAGCCGTTTTCCACTATATTAGTACTATGCTTCGAATCTTCCATTCCTGCATGTCCATCTAGAATTACCGACGTATAAAAGTGATACAAATTATTATCATCAAGGTTGACCTTGGGTGCTCTTGAAATCGATAAATATTCAGGACATGTTACTTGAGAATCAAGAATTTTTGAATAATCCCATTGTGACTTGTACATCTGTATATCCTTTCTACTTACCTCTGTCTTAATGGGGTAATGATCAACTTGTCTTATAAAATTGTTATTGAAATGTGTATCGTTTTCATTATTAAATGAAATTTCTTCTGAATCGATCAACAGTTCAGAAAGATCATCATTATCATCCTTCTCTTGATAAGCAAATTTCTCTATTTTCTTTGAAATAAACTTCTTGATCTTCTTTGAATATCGTTTACCTTTCCTAGAAGTAGAAATCTCTTTCATAAATTCGTCCTCATTGTTTATTGGATATCCTTCGAGATATTTCAAATCAAATTCTCCAGTTTTGGAATCATCGTATTTCGGTTTTCTAGAATCAAAAGGACTATAATCAAAAACCAGATCATTGGAAACATTGGAAGGGAAATATCTGGCATTAGAATTCATATTAAATTGAAACATTTCATTTAAGGATTGGAACTTTCTAGGCACATAATATTCATTGAACCATTTATCATTACAATCAGGATATGGTTCCAACTTCGAAACAGGGTCCCAAAATGGATTTCCGTTTTGAGATGAAGGACCAGTTAATTTAAATCGACTTTGTAATAAATACTTTTCGTTAAACCAATGCCTATAACTTTCTTTAATTCTTAGATTCTCAATTATCATAGTATTATGTAATGAAAAATCATTCTTATACTCCCATAACATTGGTTTATCAGGAGAATAAATATAATTTCCAAGAAACAAATTTATTGCTTCTTGTCTATCTCTGTCAACAAAAGAATTTGAATACATACGTTTGATACTGTTTATCATATCTCTAGTATGTGAAGACCATTGGTTTATACGACGATAGGAATCCATAGTGTTGACTAAATTGGAACCTCCATATTGTACTGCAATTGTATCACCATGATCATGGAAAATTTCTGTTAAGATATTAATTAAATCTGAATCATAATCTAAATTTTGATTTTTTGATATAATATCTAAACTTCTCAATTGATGGGCGAGTGCTTCTTTACCAATAATAAATTGTGCAGCATTTGTCCTATCCAAACAATCAATACAATTAGTTCTAATAATCCCAGTTTGCACTTTTGTAGATTGAAGGTCTATTCCATTATGGAAAAATCCTATTTGAGATACTGCAGAAGTTGCAATTCTTTGTAATGGGCCAATAACATCTAAATTCTTCTTTGAATGTCTAGACATATCAAAACCATGATATTGAATTTTATGTTTCTCTGGTAAGAATTGATCAAGATATTTAATACAATTTGTAAATTGAGTACTTAATTTCAGTTCCCTAGGTAGTTTTTCCTTTTGTTTAA
>LQHL01001750.1:15559-32104 GCA_001655755.1 Hemisphaericaspora haegerdaliae
CTTTTTGTTTAATCAAATTTAAAATTATTATAGGCAGACCATATCTTTGAAATAAATTATTAAAATGTCTTGCAGAACTTTGATAAAATGGATCAGTCAAATTGATTTCAATTGGTGGTTTTGGAAGTCGACTATCTTGGGTCCAATACAAAGGTATGGAACCACGATGTTGTACAAAACTAGTATATCGTGGATTATTATAGAATCCATATCTACTATCATGAAAAGGAGTTGTTATCATATCTGATACTATTTGTTCAGTTTCAATTTCATTGGCGACATTTCCTTTATCATTTACACCTCTTTTCAAAAATCTTGCTCCTGCAAAGTGATGAGATCTTCTAGCAATTATAGTAATATAGAATTTACGTCCATATATTGAGATATTGGCTTGATCAATAAATCCATGAATCATGGGTTGAAACCATTCATAAGCTGCAACTTCTTGATTTTCAAGAATAGGTTTCAATAATAGATTATTCCAGACAAATCTTTCATTATGATCAAAATTATTATATAAATCACTCTTATCATTTTGAAAATTAGAACCAAATTGAAATTCAGTTGCCATTCTTTTATTTCTCATGAAATTCGTTTGTAAAGAATTAGTTATATCGTAGGAATAACTGAAATAGAATGTCTTACTCAAATCAAAATTCTTAAAAGTAGTCAGTAATTTCTCTTCATCACTATACTTTTCCGGTCTCTTATGATTAATTTCAAGAGGTATCATTTTGGTTTCATCAATATGATAAATAAAATGACCTCCCAAAATTGCAACTTGGGAACATTTAGTAATAACTATCAATTCATAGCCTCTAGTAAATCTTATTAACCCTAGTAGACCATAACCACGAGCAATCTTATGGATACCACCTTCAATCGATTCATCTAGCCCTTTCAACAATTCAATCATATCCTTTCTAGTATAAAAGTAGTTTTTATCTTCAATAATCATCAATTCTTCAGGATGTTGAACATCCTTACTTATTTCCACAATCCTGAATAAACTTTCTTTGGCATTACTCCCTACTATATACATGGTTGTCTTAGAATTATAGATTGTGAACCGTTGTAGAATGATTCTTCTATTCTTTGATTCAGCATTGTCAAAGTAATCTTGATCAACATTTCCATTCTCTGCCGATGTAGGTTCATTAACACCTTCTTGGAAACCATCTAGTGTTTCTACTGGTTGTTCATTCACTTGATTGTCTTGAATACTTTCATGTTGTTGTTGATGTGATTGTGAAGATTCTATCAGTTGGTCTATTTCCTTTGGAACAGCCATCATCCCGCGTGGCATTGAATGTTTACCCTCATTACTGCTTCCAATCTCTACATCCTGTTCATCTGATTCCGTAAAGGTATTCTTCATCATTCCATATTCACTTGATGGGTATTATGTTCTATATATTAAAATATCAATACTCTCTACTTATTTGTTTGCTCTATCCTTTTAATACTCCTGTCACTCTCTACTAAAAGCTCAATTTACAATTTTCAATTCGCACAACAGAAAAAAGATTTTCTTGGTTTTCACAATTCACCAACTATGGGGATTTTCCATTTCAATCCTAATTGATCATATGAACATCTCTTTACAGTCACTTTACCATTAGTAACACATTGTTCTTGAAGTTGAAGTTGATATTGATGTTCTCCTTCTTGATCCTCTTCATTTATGTCAGTCCAATCAAGTTCAAAATCACCAAATCTATTGATAAATTGACGTCTTTGGTAGATTGTACTAAATTTGAAATATGTCTTCTTAGATTTACTATTATAGAAGAAGTTAGCATATTTCATTAGTCTAATATCATCATACATTGATAATTCTTCTTTCAACTCTTCTAGTGAATCTTCTGAATGGAATTCTAGTAGGAATTGTTTGTCATATTTATCAATTATTGCATAAGGATCTCCACCACCATAATAATTTGAAACACATTGAATACTAGTATCATCAGGTGCACCTCCATTTTGTACAAAGTTAAGGGCTTTGTATAAATTCTTTAATAGAATGTTAATGAAATATCTAAAATCTGTTTCCTTAACTGTGTAATACATTAAATCATATTCATTAAATAACAATGATGGCTGTGAAATATCAATAAAATAGATTCTAAACCCTGATTTAAGATACAATCCTATCTCTTCCATAGTTAATTGGATTTTCTGTAATTTATTATGAAACTGGGACAGATCACGATGATTACATACTTTATAATTTGCCTGAGGAATTTTGAATTCTCCAATTTTTAAAAAGCAAAATTGGTTCTTAGGTAATATATCATTAATATTGGTTGGAGGATAGAAAGTTTGAACTATTGATTTATTATTTTCATCTCTATATTTAATTTCAAATTTTGTAGTACCCAATCCACTTCCATGTTTAATTGCCAATCCAATATTTAAATTATAAGTCCCAGGCGGTAACCAGACTGACTTCGAGTATGACAATAAATAGGTTCTATTTATCTCAACAAAGTGATTGAAGATGTAGTTGGAAGGTTCATCTATCTTATAATCACTATATTCTGCAAATAATCTCTTATTCTTTAAAACTGAATAGATATACTTCCAAGAATCCTTGATAAACATACAATGTAAGGGATTTGATATGATATCACACTTTCTAGTATCCTTTAGCTCTAACCGAGTTGCAATTGCCATCCTAGCTTTATATCTAAACGCATCTAAACTCTCAATATATGGTGTAAGCCAAGGTAGAATCTTTATAATAATGTGGATAATGTCATCACCAAAGACAGATAGAATTTTATTATAGTATAAGTCATTATACAACAAATAGAAATGTGAATCCACGTACTTTAATGATGATCCTGGCTCCATACGCATGAGTTTTATTTGAATCTCCAACGGTAGTTTGGACAACATCTTCGGTAGATCTGAATTATGTAGTGGTATTCTTGCTAATCAATCTGGAGGCGAATTCTTTATTGATCACCTGGCCTCACCCTTAAATGTAGTTACTTTGGCCAATTGATATTTTTGCTTTCTATCTAACCGAAATAAGTTGCCTGGGGAATAAATTAAGCATTCCAACTTAAGAAAGCTTGTGACTTTCTGCATAACTTTAAAATCTGGGGACCTGGCAAATTGATAGTATGCGACATTTTACTCGGGAATGTCGTACAGTAAGCAAAAGGAAACATACACAAAAAAAACACGCACATACTTTTGCCACATTAGTGACGACATTTACCTTAATTATAAAATAGAAACCACCCGGATACTCTTTTCACATCATCAATTATGTTTAAAGTGATACTAATAAATTACAAGTGTAAACCCCCCCTATTGATTACTTTCATCTGAAGCTGGGTCAAGGTTTACATATTGCGAATTTATGAATTTATGAATTTATGACATCACCATTTTAAATTACCGCCCTTGGAACACGTGACCCTTCTTAAATATTTTCGTGGTGGAAAATTCTTGAACACTGAAATTTGATTTCCCTCATGGAAGGGGATTCCTTTTATGAAAGGTATCCACCTCTTTTGTAAAGAAGTCAATTCAATTTTAATCCCGATAGATAATGGCTACCACACAAACCCCAAGAGTGTTATGGGCTCAACGTTCTAACGAATCCGATGAAGCTAAAAACGTTTTATACCTTACTATAGAAATGCTTGATTATGTTGACACCAAAGTGGATTTGAAAGATAATTACTTAAAAGTAGAAGCCAATTCCTCTGACAAAACAACTCATTATGATTTAAACATAGATTTCTTTGATGAAATCGATCCAGAACATTCTCACATTAATACTGAAAATGGATCTCATATTTTTATGGTAATTAGAAAGAAGAAGGCTCAAGAAGAATTTTGGCCAAGATTAACTAAAGAAAAGTTGAGATATCATTATATTCACACCGACTTTGATAAATGGGTTGATGAAGATGAACAGGAAGAAACTGCCCAAGCTGATGATGAAATGGCAAACATGATGAACATGGGTGGTGCCGGTGCCGGAGGACTTGATTTCTCACAAATGATGGCTGGTGCCGGAGGTGCAGGCGGACTTGGTGGTCTTGGTGGACTCGGAGGTGCAGGCGGTCCAGGTGGATTTGATATAAATGCTTTAGCTAGTCAATTAGGTCATGCTTCTGGTGATGCTCAAGATGGGGATTCAGACGAAGAAGCCGAAGACTCTGGAAAACCAGAAGAAGAAAAGTAAACAGGAAAGAATCAATTTATGCTTACTGCGTGAAGAAAGTATATAGCACTTTATAAATTTTTATTGGTTTCTTTAGATGATTGTATTCTGATAACAATATGGCTAAAAGATTCTAAGAGATAGGAAAGTGATCGGATTGCGCCTTCTAAATAGTGCACCTACACTGAAGGTGATAAATCTTCGTTCGTAAGAATTGTTGTCCATTTCATAAATATTAATTTCAAGCAGATCTTGTCATCAACCTCTTCTGTTTTTTCTTCTTGTTGGATATTGATCAATCTTCTCTTGACTTCTTTAGATTCCTTTACTAATCTTCTTCCTTCTTTGGGTATAGAAACCTTCCAAAGTAAAGGTTCAGGATATTCCTTCGTTGAGCTGGTCACACAATCATTAATCAATACTTTCAATTTCAAATTTGTTTCAACAACAAACATTTCATGAAGAAATCTATTCAATTCTCTTGCAGAGTATAAATTGGGATCCCGAATGAATTTATTGGGTACATAATCATTCCCAACTTCAACGAAATGTTTAAAGACTCCATATATCGCAATAATGTTGCTCATGTTGTCATCTGGGATTAAACCAGATATAAAATCGTACATATCCTGCCATGTCTCTACTAATATCAATTGAAATTTATCAATTGCATTAATCAACTTTGGAGTTAATGGATTTTCGAATTTTAGTTTATGTGAATAATATAATTCAGGATCGGCAATCAAAATGAATCCCTTTCGAACTAGTTTCTCATTGATTAAAATATGATAGACAAATTCTTCTAAGCTGACTGATTCATTATAATAATAAAGCATTAACTACTAATTCATTTCAATACCATACGCCATAACGAAACTCCTACTGGTGATTCCAATATAAGGTCAAATTTTCAGTCGTGCGATTGTGTCCAATTATTCTTCCAAAATGAAAAAAAAAGTTTTCCTTTACAGTTGAAAAATTTCTTCACCCATTCGGCAAGTCAGTTCACCAAGACTCTTATATCCGACTTCAAGAATGATAAGATACTCTAAGGCATTTGTGAGGGCACCTTTGAGGGCTAACAGTAACATTCGCTCTTTGCCTTTGAGAAGAAACCAAAGCACCCAAGCACAAACTGAAGGAAATTTCACGGAAAAACAACAAGATGAACCCAATAAACTCCTTTCAGAAAAGGAACAGCGTGAAAGAGAGCTTGCTAAAATGATCGCTGAAGAAGAAAAAGCTGCTGAAAATGCTAGACAAATAAAGCAGTTACAATATGCCAGTGTTGATTTAATTAGTACCTTGAACAAAACCCCAACTACATTAATTAATGAACGTTTGCAACAATTACAAGGTAATTTGGATAAATTACCCCAAGATAAAGTCAAACAATTGGATCAGGAGCTTGAAGAATTTATGATTTCAAATATGTCTTTACCAGCTTTTGAAGCTATGTCAAGACCTTGGGTTCAAGCTGAACAACAAGAAGCAGGAAGAAATCATTCAGATTTCACTGCTTCTACAAGTACAGCACAAACCGGTATTGCAGAAGGATTCCCAAACCTCAAGCCATCTCCCGAGTATAGATCATATTCAACTCAAGAATTATATGTTAGACAATTACATCATGCCAGAGTTGCTGGAAAATTAGGTTCACATGTAAACGATGTTTATCCAAACAAACTGCCAAAGAAGTTTGATCCTACCATTTCCAACTTGATGGCCGCAGGATGTCATTTCGGTCACGCAACTGCCAGCTGGAGACCGTCTACACAACCATTTATCTTTGGTGTATATCAGGGAATTCATATCATTGATTTAAATACCACAATTAAGATGTTGAAACATGCATGTGAAGTCATCGAAGGTGTAGCCAGAAAGGGTGGTATTATATTATATGTTGGTACCATGAAAAACGAAAGCTTCACACGTTCATTGGAAAATGCTGCATACAAAAGTAAAGGTTACTATGTTTCCAGAAAATGGATTCCAGGTATGATTACCAATCATTCTGAAGTTATTAAACAAATTACCAAGCCAACTAAAATCGAAGTTGATATGGGTGATAATGAAACCTTTAAAAAATCCAGAGAGGCACCAACTGTTCTCAAACCGGATTTAGTTGTTTTATTGAATCCTACCGAAAACAGAAACTGTCTCAATGAATGTATTACTTCGAATATACCAACTGTTGGTTTGTGTGATACTGATATGGAGCCATCTTTGTTAACCTATCCAATCCCATGTAATGACGATGGTGTGAGATCAGCTACTTTAATGTTAAAGATATTGTCCAAGGCTGCTGAGGAAGGTCGTCAATGTAGATTGGAAGCTGTCGAGGCATTAGAAAAACAAAGAGCAAAAGACAAGGAAGCAAGGCAGTTGGCGGAGGCTGCTAGAAAAGAAGAAATCTCAGAAACCGAATAGAGATGACGTAGAATATTAGGGGTGTATATATCTATTGTACATAGTCATATTTAATACAATTACTCATTATTTTGTATTTTGTATACATATCGTTTTATCTATCAGGTAATCAGATTAATAATTCATCGGTTTGCTGATTGTATCAGATGGTGTCTTTTGATCCAGTATATTCCGTTTTAATCTTAGTCCTTTTTGTCGTATCTCCTCAAGAAATGACAATTTATGTAATCTTTGCTCTTCAACAAATTGTCTTGTGATCACATCATTTGAGCTAGACCTACATGCATTTGCCATTCTCCCTAGAAGTGTTACTTCATCTATTTCAACGGTATTTAAGTCAATTACAATTTCATCATTATCATCTTGAGCATCAGTTTCTGGAGGGAAGGGCTCTAAGGATCTTCTTATCCGTTTCTCAAGTTCCAGACGATTATTACTGACATATGATTTTATTTCCGAAGACAGCTGATCCTTTGGTAAGTTCAAATAATAATCTATAAGTTCATCTATTGTGAAGTTCATTGTTTTGCCTTGCTCATCCAAATGGATAAAGAAAAATTACTCAGAAGATTTTCATTTTTCAGATACACGGATTTACGAAAAACAATGAGACTCTTTCACATTCACTTGGAAACTAGATATTAGGACTCTTTCTAACAATGAAAGATATAACACGGAGTTAACTTTGAATATTATATATTATTTTTTGCTTACCACCGCTGCATATAACCAAGAGGGTTACGTCATTTGCAACCTCTTGTGAAATTTTGAAAGATAATTTTATTGGCACTTACAAGACACTTTCATATGAAAAATTTAGGACTTCGAGTACAAGGTAGTTATCATCTACCAGTATCGTCTGACAAAATAAGCAAGAATACAGTTACTTTCATGTTAAAGATAGAATGTTTGTTAGATGATCTAGGATTTGACTTCTGCAGATTGAAGTAAAGGTGTCTCACACACTCATAAGGAATCCCGTTAGTTATGGGGAAGTTCCAGTTATTTCCCTTTTAGGAAAAGATTGGTAAAGAATTTTGCACCTTTATTTCACCAATATTCCAATTGCCCAACAAAATGGTTTTGAACTGTAAACGATTCATATGCCAGACGTTTGAGCATTACATGATAATTGACCAGAACATTACCTAATGATGATGTTCACATGATTGTAATGGCTATTTTGATTGTCATTCCACTGAAGAAGGGGATCAAAGGAGTATTTCTTTGTTCGTGGTGCTTCTCCTCATTCAAAAAGAAATCATAATCTTGGTACCTTCATTATCCTCACAGACCTACCCCATGTTTTAAATTAAGGTTGGATTATAAAGTTTCTAAATGTTCCAACTTATTCTTGGAAGGCTATTTTTTGGGCAACTTGTGACCCTCATATTTATCATTGACGTAAGATGTATGACACAGAGCAGGTAATAGAGTTTGTTACAAAGTGGTATAATCTACCATTTGTTTTACTTATAGTATTCCTTATTTTCAGACATATTCAACATCAAATCTTCATTAGAAAACATGGCTGTAAAGACCCTCCAATCTTATATTTAACTAAATACACTGGAATATATGCATTGTTACAAATTCTAAAGGCAAAGAGAGAAAGAAAATTGGCAGATTTTGGTTTGGAGATATTCTCCCACTATCCTAATCATTCAACCTACTTGAATTTAGGTGGATTGTTAAAAGTTGTTCTTACCGTTGACCCTGAAAACATCAAGGCAGTATTGGCTACTCAATTTGAAGATTTTTCCTTGGGTACCAGACATGCACATTTTAAACCAGTATTAGGTGATGGTATATTTACCTTAGATGGAAAAGGTTGGAAATTCAGTCGACAAATGCTCAGACCCCAATTTGCTAGAGAGCAAGTGGGTCATGTACAGTTATTAGAACCTCATGTACAGATTCTTGCAAAGCAAATTGAATTAACGAAGGGCAAAACATTTGATATCCAAGAGTTATTCTTTAGGTTTACTGTTGATACAGCTACAGAATTCTTATTTGGCGAATCTGTTCACTCCCTTTATGATGATAAATTAGGAATTGCTTCCCCCAATAATATTCCAGAAAGTGAAGGATTTGCTGATGCATTCAATACAGTCCAACATTATTTGGCCAGTAGATCTTACCTGCAAATTTTCTATTTCTTGGTTAACAATCAAGAATTCAGAGACTGTACGAAAAAGGTTCACGCCTTAGCCAGATACTATGTTGATCATACCCTTAGTTTGAGTCCACAAGAACTTGAGGAAAGGTCCAAAGATGGATACACATTCTTATATGAATTGGCTAAACAAACTAGGAATCCTAAGTTGTTACAGGATCAACTATTAAACATTTTGGTTGCTGGTAGAGATACCACAGCAGGATTATTATCCTTCACATTATTCGAATTGGCAAGGAATCCACGGGTATGGGCAAAACTCAGAGAAGAGATTCACGAAAGATTTGGATCCGGTGATGATGCTAGAGTTGAAGAAATCACATTTGAATCTTTGAAGAAATGTGAATATTTGAAATCAGTTATTAACGAAGCTTTGAGAATGTATCCTTCGGTGCCAATTAACTTCCGAGTTGCTACAAAGGATACAACATTACCAAGAGGCGGTGGTGTCGATGGAACGTCCCCAATATTCCTTCCAAAGGGATCTACTCTTGCTTATAGTGTCTACATCACCCATAGATTACAGGACTACTACGGTAAGGATGCCGACGTGTTCAGACCTGAAAGATGGGACGACTTGAAAAAATTAGGTTGGGCTTACCTTCCATTCAACGGTGGCCCAAGAATATGCCTCGGGCAACAATTTGCTTTGACAGAGGCTTCATATGTCGTGACTAGATTGGTTCAAATGTTCCCCAATATCAAGAGTATGGACAATGTTTACCCTCCAACGAAATGCCTTCATTTAACCATGAGTATGGAGGATGGAGTCTTTGTTAAAATGACTAAATAGATTGTTTTTTAGTATTTCTTTAATTGTTCTAAATATGTTGAATATTGATGTTTATGTTTATGATAAGATTAGCAACCTGTCATGGTTCTCCTATATACAGGAAATCCCATTGTTCCCGTTTTGTAAGACGAATTGAAGTTGATTTTATGTTGGCTATGTCTCTTCATCACTCAGTCCAGGCAGTATGAATGAATTGGCTATTGATCCTTCAACAATATCGCGAGAATCATTATTTGAGCATAGTGTAAAGATAGTCGAATCTATTCCCAATTGGTCCGCGGCAAAGAAATTCAGTTATACTATATCCAAAGATGAAATAAAAGTTCAAACTTATAAGACCACCATAAATGGAAAGAGTTGGTTTGCTAGAACAAACAAAATTCCCAAATCGTATCCTTATTTAGATGATCTAATGCATTATATCGCTGGATCTAGCATATTGGGATCTACGCACTCTGACTTCGAACGTGAATATATCAAGGAATTGGACCAGGTGGAATGTAAAGATATGGAGACTCATGGTGATGGCTGGTCATACTTTCTTAAGGCAATATACAAGTTTAGGTTTCCTTTGAAGAATAGAGTTTTCTATGAATGGATACATGTTTATAACCACCAACCCAACACAGTCTATGTCGTGTCTCAATCTGTGGTTCCTTATTCACAAGAAGTGGGGAAGGTTCACGCCAGGTACAATTCTGTTGAGAAGTTGACTATGGAAGAAGATGGACTAAATTGGACAATGGCGACTGTTTCTGAAGCTGGCGGAAATATTCCTCAATTTTTAGTTAACTTGAGTATGCCCAAGGCAATTGCTAAGGATGTTCCAAGTGTGCTAGAATGGTTATCCAAACGTAAGAGTCATAGTTGAAGACATTTGAGAGTTGGCATTTATTTCTCGAATTTGTATTAAGTATTAAATATATAAACGTTTTCATTCATTACTTACCTGTTGTCCCAACCAATATTTTACATCGTCTCCTAAATTATCAAGAAATCCTAAATGAGCATAATCATGTATGCCATCAGATATTTTATTCAACAAAGACTTTTCAACTGCTATATTACTGGTTGTTGCACTAGCCTTGTTTCTATTCTTGATTATTAGAATAAACTTGTCTTTATGACGAATATAATAAAACATCCAATCATTCAACTTGTTGCTGGTGAATTTATGAAAATATTCATTCAATTTATTCGCCTTTTGAAAGAACTCCAGTTGCTGAATTAGGAACAAATTAGTTAATTGATCATGCAAATAGTACATTGCCATCTGATATCTAGTAGTGGTAGTTTTCAAAGTTGGATTGCTGGTAATATTGGGTAAGAATGGTAACGAACTTTGAAATAATGACTTATCAGGATCATAAATAACATAAAAGAAATCTTGATCGACATCTGCAGATGAAGGTAAAAGACCAGCAATAGACTTCATCGAAGATATACTTGTATTCATTAAGCTTCCACCAATCATAACGTTCTGTATTTCTTCAATAGCAGGAGTTAACATATCGTGTTGAAGTGATTCATAAAATTCAGGTTTATCCAAATGATGAATCGCTGAAGACTCGTAAATTAATGTAATACAAATATCATCCTTTGTATACACAACCAACTGATACTCTCTTTCAACAATGCTTGACTCGTCATTTATCTTGACATTAGTTGGAATGTATACTAATCTTCGAGATATAGTGTTGTCATCATTTAAACCGATAACATACCTTCCAGTTTGTTCGATTTCGTCACTTTCACTAACATTCTCGTCAACAGGGACTGTTAGTTCTTCTTCATTTCTTTGAGTTGATGCAGTTGGTGGTGTTCCTTCAGTAGTGCTCGAAAAGGGGTTTAAAAACAGGGGAAGGGCCAACCAACTTTGATCTTCGGCGACAACCGGAGTTGGATTATTGCCTTCCTCGGTAGAAGTACCAGTTGTAAATTGTGTTCCGAGAGAAATCATACTGTTTACGGTATAATTCAAAGGCAGAACTACCAAGTTGTTTGTAATATTGATTGGGTTTAACACCTTAAGACCCAGGGCAAAGTCGCCCATTGGATCCAGGGGATCTTGCTGTGAACGGTCCTCAAACTTTGATAATTTTGTCAGGAATGATTGAGAATTGGAAGATGAGGATAAAGATTCAGTGTCTAGTTTATCATGATAATCATAATATTCTAGTAAGTTGTAAATATCAATCAACGACTCCTGTGGGATGACATTGTCACCGACATTATCATCAAATTCACTTTGAGAATAGATTAAGCCATATTGTTTACAATTCAATTTCCCAAAATAGCCAACTAGTACACCCTTTGGTGATAGGTCATTCAGTTCGGTTGACATTAATTGATCAATCTCGGTCTTAATCATCGGACTTAACGAAATTGATGATTTTTTCATAAGTGGCTTAGATTGATCACTTTGTAATAATCCAAGGAATCCTCGATAATTTAAACTGTTAGGCCATCTCAACCCGGTTGGGAATTTATATAGTTGAGTATTATAAGATTGGAGAAACCCCGACCAATATTCATTTAGAGTTGATTTCAAAACATCTAAATCATAATCTTGAACAATTCGTTCAAAAGACATATTTAAGAGCCTAAACCTTCTATATGCATTAATGATTAACCTTATTAACTGTTGATTTATGAAATTTGCTTTATTTTGAGTTTCCTGAGTAATTGAACATATAATGTAATAGTTTTGTTCCAATTCAAGGATAATGACTGATGATTTTGACGATTTAATGATTGTAGGTTGATGAGTATTCGATGAGGAAAATGTCCCTACAAACGAGTCGATGCCTCGAGTCAATCCAATCAAGTTCAATTTCTCCAACAGCGACCATTCTTGATCCTCTTGAGAACTTGTTATGAATATTAAAATTTGCTTATACAATTCATCATTGGTCTCTGCCTTGTCAGTAGTTAAACTAGGATTAAAGATAGCAAGATACCTAATTTGTGATTCAGGTGATTCAATAGTCAAATTAATTAAGTTTGTATTATTATTTAACCCAATATTAGGGATAAATTGAGAAAAGTAATTATTCATGATGTTGATGACATAATCTAGTCTTCTCCTCTTTTTTGAATTGTATTTATAATCAATAATCCTATATAAATAAGCTTTAAGGATTTATTTTCTCTTCTTAACACACACTCTCCACTTTCGAGATCTTTTCATTTTTTTTTCCGTTGCTTCTACGTCACTCCGCAGTCTTTTTTCATTTGGTTCTTCTCACCTTTATCTCTCTTTATCAGCTACAAGGCAAACAACCATGGAATTAGAAGATTTACCACCAGAAATCATACAGTTAGTATTCGACTTACTTCCAAATAGTACATTGAAGTATCTAACCGAAAGAGGAGGATGGTCAGCTCCTTTTGCGTTACTGTCATGTTACAAATCAATAACGATAATTCATAATATTATTTCATTTGAATTTCGCAGCATTACTAGTCATGAAGAATGGCGAGGGATTCCAAAGTTTGACACTCCTTTCAATACAAGTAGTATAAACAGTTCTGCTGTGTTTGGGACATTACATAATCTTATTCAGTTTCTTGATAAACATCTATACTTTGTTCCTCGAGAAATTACATTTGATAGTTTGGATGATGTAATAACTTTACACAATATGCATTCTGAGAGATTAAACCAAGTTCCAATAATTAGAATATGTCTTCCAAAATATATAACATTTAATGATACCTTATCTGATAAAATAAGGGAAATTCAAACTTATCCTTACAATATTTCCATTCAACAATTTCCAATTTTTAGAAATTCAATGGATTGCGCTACCATAAAGTTTCAGTCAAATGTTAGACATCTTGAAATTCCTAATACAAATTCAACAGATTCAAGTCAATTATTTGCATTGAACCCATATCTACAGAGCTTATCACTAGATAACTTCTTGAGTATACCTTTAGAAGATGTTCCAACTACTCTTCGTCATGTTTCCTTTATTAATACAAAATTCGCAAATTTTGAAGAGTACAATCTTGAGGTTCCGAGTTCGGTTTCCAGTATTGAGATTCGTGACAAACTATCTCCAAGAATCGTTGATTGCAAATTAGACATGACTCAATGTAGGAATGTCGACCAGTTGAAGTTCACAGGAGGTGTATTCTCAATAGGTTCTTCTATTACATTCCCATTACACTTGAAAACTTTGATGTTTTCTGATTGTAGAATGAAAGCATTTCCGATTTTCGGA
The DNA here is from genome assembly GCA_001655755.1 of Hemisphaericaspora haegerdaliae. Taxonomy (NCBI): domain Eukaryota; kingdom Fungi; phylum Ascomycota; class Pichiomycetes; order Serinales; family Debaryomycetaceae; genus Hemisphaericaspora; species Hemisphaericaspora haegerdaliae. Next base: position 29,374 of record LQHL01001750.1, read on the forward strand.
GGTAATAATTTCCAACATCTACAAAATTTAATTATATCTGGTGAATGCTATCAACAATTCTACTATGATTTCTTTAATACTCAACTTCCCGAGTCATTGGTTGAATTATATATCAACAATTGCAACATCGCTAAACCAAATGAAGAAGTGTATGTCCATTATCCAGAAAGTTTTGATAGAAGTAAACGCTTTATCTTAAATGATAAATGTCATCTTCCTAAGAACTTGAAGACATTATCATTAAAGTGTCGTAATGCTGTGATTGACCAGAACTTTATGATTCCAGAGTCGGTTACCCGTTTGGAATTATTTGAGTTTTCTGAAATACCAAATTTCTCAAATTTGAAACTTCCTTCAAACTTGAGATATCTTAGGATTGACAAAACAAAAGTCGATTTGAATGGGGTAAACTTCCCCATTGATCTTGAAGTCCTTATACTTCTGAATTTTGAATTGGGAACAATTAACCATACTAATTTGCTTGAATTACAAAAGTTAAGGGTTATTTCCGTTACTGGTAACGGAGAACCAGTTGACAATTGTGAAAAGGTCCTAATTGACAATATTCCATTCTCAGAATCTGATTTCAGTCAATTGAGAAATTTGAGGACCATTGAGATTTCCGGGGTCAAATGTGGATTACAATTAAATATGAAGTTACCTTCAACGATTGAAAAATTAATATTTGATGGTTGTGCCATATCTGGTATATCTGAACTGTTCAAGTTTCCTCATGACTTACGAGTCTTTCATTATTGTCTGAATGGTCTTAATTTGAACATATTGGACCACTTACCTGTTAGTTTGGAATCAATAGATTTCAGAAAATGCTTTATCACCCTGCTGACCATTGGATCACTTAAAGAATTACCAAGATTACAATCCTTAGATTTATCATGTGGTCTAGATGAGACTACGATCAAGAAATTACATTTAGAAAGATTTTTGAGATTGGAAGATTTACGAATAAGAGATAGTCGGATCCAAGAACTTGATCTTTCCAATTTCCCAATCAATCTCCGTGAATTACGTATCAGTGCCCCTATTTTAACTTCGATAGTTGGCGATTTTGCTCAGCGGTTCCCACATTTGAAAGATCTTGATTTGGATTGTTCAAATATCGGGCCAATAGTTTCCTATCTGAAGTACAGATTGTCACTTCCAAAAAATTACAATATCTTTCACTTATGAAGTGTAATTTGAAGGAGTTGGACTTTATTGATTGGATAGATGATATTGGACATATCGATTTACGCTTTAATGGTGAAGTGAATGTTGACCATTTGGTACAATTATGTCAAAAATATTCTGAGAAGCCATATTACGGAGAAGGGGTCTTTGCAAGTATATTTGATAGAAGAGTAGACCGATTTATGGAAGCTGGGATTCTTAAAATCTAGAAACTTATAAATCAATGACATGCAAAAAATAAAGATTCCCCTAAAAAAGTTTAATGCTTGTTCTATTTGTATGTTTTCTTTGATATTATTGTAATGTTTAATGAAAGATGAAATGAAGAAACCGCTATGCTCTGGGCAATCTTGAAATAATTGATGATATTTTAATGAGTTTTTATCGTTTTTAAAAATAAAAAGAGTTTTACCATGGAAAAGGTGACATTGCTAGCTTAACATATAAAAGAATTTCCAAACTTTATTACAGAGGGAGAAATTATTCAAAATATCATAAGCAAGTTCCGAAGATTGGAAGTCAATGACTGATATCGATGTATATTGTATTGATACAAATCGAAAAGTTGGGTTTGCCTTAATTTTTTCAAACTTTTTTGCAACCATTTAATATTTATTCCAGTTGATTTTCAGCCATACGGAAAAAAACCATCATTATTTTATTTAGTCATTTCAAGAACATTAAATCATTCATCAATATATTTATATTAAAATTCATTTTCATCCAATAAAAATGCAATCTTCTATAAAACTCATAAACCAATATCAATAAACATTCTCTAAATACTCTTCGTTGTCTTTGAATTTGACTCCATCATCACATTGGGAAAGGTTTAAATCAAGACGGTGACAGAATGCAACACTAACTTCTTCCAATGTATAGCCCGAGGTCTCAACATAGAAAAGCCACACAATAATCAATTCAAACCCTAACACACAACACCAGACAATATAGTACTGCCATTCAAGAGCATCCATAGCCACTGGATTCACAAAGCCGTTATAAATTACAAATAAATAAATACGACCCATAAAGATATTAGTTATTTTTTGCAACTTGGTTGTAATGCCTGCACAGAAATTATTTTTAGCACTTCAGCAAAGGAAAGAAGAACCCTTTCTAACTCTTAAGAAGCAGGGTCCATTATCTGTTTGAAAAAGAAATATTTCACTTATGTAATTCCTTTTGCCGATCAAGTCTGTGTGCATAATAAATAAGTTTACTGCAGAAGATAAACGAAAGCGCAATTGCACTGATATTTTTAATTGCAGAATGTAAAATAAAATAAAATTAGACTTTCGCTTGTAGAATATTTCAAAAAGCCGCTAAGCAGAGCTTAAAATCATCAACATGTTTTCACCTGTAAGTCGTTCACAACAAGAGGACTATTCTTCCAAGGCACTTATCTTATGAAATATCGTGTCTTCATTTAATTTACAGTTTCATATTGCATTCATTTGATTAAATGAATTCTACTTATATATTTGAACTTGTAAAATAACTGTCGTAAAATATATTAAATATAAAGTTATTGTTTTTG
>LQHL01001560.1:0-15852 GCA_001655755.1 Hemisphaericaspora haegerdaliae
TTATTTTACAAAGAAGAATTTTTTTTTTATTTTATTTTATTTTTTATTTTTTATTTTTTGGGAAGTTTAATTTATTTTTAAACTTTGCATTGTTTTTTTTTCTTTATTAAATGTTTTAAAGGGGGTTATTTTACATTTATACTTTTTCATTTCATTGCTACTACCAATCAACATTTTCACCATACACACCCAAGTAGTCCCCACACTTATACTTTCATCTTAGTTGTTTCTCGTTTAAAAGACGAAGATCAACTTACCTACCAAGTATAAACCAAGGAATTCTCTTGGATGGATCTCTTGCTGGATGGTTCTTTTTTTGCTATTTTCTTGGTGTGTATCCCCTTTCAAGCGAGCATTATCTGAAAATATCCTGATATAATTACATCATTAAGCAGAGACTTATACTGGGGGCATACCCTCATTATCATGTTAACAAACTATGATCATTTGATTCTAAGGTATATATGGTATCACCCGCTTCCTATCTATTCATTTTTCTATATCACAAGTTCTAGATAGCCCAACGATGAAGCCTTCATGTTTTTTAAAATGGCTTATGGGTGGTTAATTAATTGCAGATATTTTTTTGGGAGTCACATGGTTTACTTTGTTTTATCCAGTTGTTCTTCAGAACACAAAATTACATCAAACAGGAAAAGTAGAAAGAGAATGAACAAAATACGAATATTAGGATTCTCGAGAGAGGAGTCACATGATGAAATGACGTTTTACTGTTTGAAAGTTTATCATATGTTTTCTCTCAGTAAAAATCAGAGTGCTTCAAGGACAGCAATAGCCCAGATGGTTGGTTAAAGCCACGAGCTGTATTTACCACTACTGCTCTTTGATGAATACTCTTTTGATTCTTATTTCATATTGATCCAAAAGTAGAATGTATACAGTGTAAGGAGATAGTTATGTGATGGCCTTGGTCTTTGTGTTTTCTGTTCCTCATCAGGATCTCTCTCTTCCTCTTGTCTCTCGATCTTCAAACAACAAAATGGTGAAAAAAAAAATTCTTGTTTGGTGTAATAACTCTCAAGGTATTTACAAGCAAAGTAATCAAAACGGACAATCCCAATGGCATCACAAACAGATGAAACAATCCCCAATGTCCCTGAATCAATGGATTCAAGTCAAACAGAGTCAATAAAGTCACTACCCAAACAATCACCTGTATTGACAACTAAACAAACCCATGATAACAACAATCCCATAAAATTTGTATCGTTAATATCAAGAAATGATAGACCATTATACATTCAATCATTCAATATTGAAGAAGACACCAAAGAGAATGCTAACAATTTCTTAAAATTCAACTTCCTAAGTCATATAGCATTAGATATTTTAACATCTCCAACATCAATGAGTCTTAGAGAACAACAACAACAAGTTTCAAAATTAGATACTCCCATAGTACTTTTGTTTATACAAGATCAAGTCATGGTATATGGATATGAAACAAATAATGGCTTAAGAATAATTATTGGATTTGATCAAACTTATATCGTATCTGATCATAAACAATTACAAGAGTTATTTTTAAATATTCATAAATGTTATATACGAACCATATTAAATCCATTCAATAAAATGAATAAAACTATTGAGAATGCTTGTGATGCCAATGAGGATGACCAAGATGAAGAAGATGAGGATAGTATCTTACAAACTCCAACATTTGATAGAAATATAAAAAGAATAGTAGACCAATGGCCAAAAAGGGCAAAGTGAAAAATTCATTAATACCTACATATATACATATATACACACACAACTCCTACTTCAATACGACATTTGCACCTCTTAATTCTAAATAATCCTGATCAACACCAGGTGGCATATTTCTAATTACTTCTTGATATATCTCAACATTATGAAATCGAAGTTGATTAGATGGACTCTTGTATTTCCCTTGTAGGCCAGTAATATCACAATAATGTTTATTAGGTAAAACACTTGGAGGAGCAGCCACGGATGAATACGTTGGAGTATCAAAATTTAATGTTTTAGTTTGAAGATATTTGATTTCATCAGTTATTAATTGTCTAGATGGTTTATATCTCCAAGATGGTGCTTGTGGTCTATTAGGGTTTTGTTTAAATGAATGAGGTTTTGTTGTTATTGCCAGTAATTCATGAAGATCAATTTGAGGCGTATGTGACATGTCTTCTATCTGCTTCTACTTCTTCTGATTATTTTGATATTTGAACTAATACCTGGAAAAGGCGTCTATGAGACTTAAATGACTATTGTACAAGTTTTGACCAAAGGAACCAAAAGGAATATTGAAATGAACTCAGTTCAAATTACTGTGAGAAAAAAAAATTGTTCCATGGACAGAGAGGGTGCTACCAAATGTATATATTCACTATTACCCAAGTAATGAAACATAACAAGGAACAAGCTAGTAGGGAACAAGCAAGTAGGGAACATGCAAATGTACATTAAGATTTCTATATATCTAGAGTAAACTTTCAATCGTAGTCCACTATTGACCAAGAAGTAGCAACGATTTCAAAATCAAGCTCAATCAAGCACTATCAAGACCTTTCCAACTTACTCGTATAATCTCATACTTCTTTGGTTCAGTGGGAGGTGGAGGAGGAGCAACGGTATGATTATGATGGTAATGACCTCTATTATCATCGATGCTTTGGATAAGATATTTCTCCCATATTCTTTTCCTTTTCCAAATAATAATCACACAATCATTGCCTGACCATCCAAGAACTCCACAATCGCCAGCTTCATTATCCAGATGATATTGATTGGTATTGATACTAACGAATGACCATACTGATTTGAAATAATCCGGCTTAGGAATAAAACTCAATCTATTCAATAAATGATGTCTGTTATGATTTTCACTACTATTGTTGTTGGGCCCGGGGCCTTGGCCGCCCACCACTTCAAAAACATGTAATGTATATTTATCAGATAATACTGCCAATTTTGAATCATCATGAGAAAATTTCATCGATGTGATAATTGCCCTATCGATTCCTCTTCTGAATTCATATAAGAGACTAGTTGTTCTTGTACAATGGATACGTATGATTGTTCCCTGCGTTGATGCCGATGCGATTAAACTACCTGATTTATTCAAACAAAGACACCGAATCGGTGATTTATGCGCCTTGATTATATTGACCAAATTTCGATCATGTCCAACATCGACAATTTGGATTTGTCCCGGTGTCCGGCCCGGAAATGCTAATGTTTGATACTTATTTGAATCCTTAATGACTGAATTAGTTGATGATAATGATGATACTGAAGATGATGAATTGGTTAATCTTGTACCGTTAGATGATGATGCAGTTGTTGTTGTTGTATTTGTAGTGGCGGTGGCGGTGGCCGTGGTGGCGTTAGTGCTTGCCGTTGAAAGGTTTACTGATAAATCAGCTATGCCAAATTCATTATGGATGGTTTCATAACTTGAAAATTTTTTGGGTGGAGTCAGAAACCCATAAACAATAACTTTATCAATCAACACAACAATTATTCTAATTCTTGATAATAACACGTTTATAACCGGAGTATCAAATTCCAATACTAAACTTATCTTTCTCTTCAAATCATCCCATATAATTAGTTTATTCAATGGGAATTTTGGTCGTTTGCCACCACCAATTAATGCAAGATAATTTGTCCGATGTAACATTGATACATGGCCGATCCCAGTCTTATTGCCATCATTACCATGCAACAGACTACTATTCAGCTGGGGGGAAAAGTTCCTTCTAACTCGTAAATCAATCGGGTTTGTATTGTATACTAAGAATCCAGATTCATGAGCAATAGCAAAACATCCTTGATCTTGATTGAAATTGACACATAAAATATTGGAATCCTTTGAGACTGAGGGGAGATTGTTGTTGTTGTTGGTGGTGTTGGTAGTGGCGGTGCTGCCATTACTGGTGCCGTTTCTGTTGACGTTGTTTATAGTATGACCGTTCATTGAAACATATGACTACTTTATGATGGTGTGGTTATGAGAATAGATTAATATGTGATTAGATGATTGATTGTATATATTCTTGTGAAAATGATTTCCACCCTAAGTATTTGACTATACTACCGGAAACAGTTATAATTAGAAAAGAGAAGTAAATCAATCTTTTCTAAATTTGGTATTTAATGTTTTGGGGAGGGGGAGGAGGTGAAGGAGAGAAAGGAAAGGAAATAGGGATCAACTTATACTAAAGATGAAAACAAACTAAAAGAGGAAGAGGTTAAAAAGAACGATCCCCAAGAAGAAAGAGAAACTGAGAAAATCTACAAAATAAATAAAAATAAAAAAAATAAAAAAAATAAAAAAAATAAAAATCTGACGATGATTGAACCTTTGTTTAATTTTCTTGCGTTTTCGTTATTGTAACAAGATCATCTCCTACATTCCATTGACACTACAATCATATATAAACAAGGCTTCTATCGAAACAAAGAAAGGGTTGGAAACCCAACATTCTCCAAGTGTAACTCCACTAGCAATTACCGAAAAGTCGTAATTTCAAACTCCTGCGTCGCTAAAGTTTTGGGTCAATGACGTCACTTTCTTATACTTCATGATTTTTGCAGTCAAATTAGTATTGATCCAGTTAAAACTTATATCTATTATATATATACAACCAACTTTATATGGGATCATGGCATACAATGTTGTATACTGATGCAATGGCTTAAACACCAATTTATATACTGAGATTGTTTACCTTTGTATCCTTTCTCTGATTTTGTGTACCAAATTGCATTCAGATCCCGTACAATCAAAATACAACTGTAAACACTGTATGCTAGTCGAAATCATTGGGGTCTTTCATAAAGATACCTGTCCTCCTATAGATAACGTGCCAAGATCTCATCCATTCCCCATTTCTACCAAACTCCCTCTTTCGTCAAATAGGATGAGAAACAAGTACAACCACTTAAAATCATCTCGTATTCATTCCTCAAGTTACAACCAAAGTAACAAAATCAATAAGCGATATTTCCTAATTGGGAAAAATATCCCTCCCAAAAAAAAACATCTCAAATGAAAAAACACGTCAAAAATTATTTTTGGTTGTAGATTGATGATATTTTAAGATTCTTCTGGATGACGTGACATGGAGTTGACAACATGAAAAATTCTTGTGTTAAATTACCTCTAGGCGTTACAAAAAACAACATGACCAAGTAAAATTTCATCCCAAGAAGAGATCAGACCCTCTTGTTTATAATTTCTCTTTCATTCCCCCCCCTCTCTCCAAGAAAAACAAAACCAAGACGTGTTTACTCACTTTCAATATCCATAACTTCGTCTTCTTCATCACTTGATTCTTCACCTCTCTTTAAGTCTTGAGCTATTCGATCCATATCGGCATCCGAATCTATACTGACAGTCTTATTCATTTGTTTACTTGTACCTTTACTTTCTTTCAATACTCTTGTTTTTGAAGTTAATGGAGTTAAAAACTTATGATCCAGTTGTTTCATTCTACTTTTTTCATTCCGATTCAATAATAAAGGTAAGGCATTATCTACTCTTTCTCCAGTACATACTAAAAATGCCGTACTATTTTCCTTATTAGCCTCTAATGCTCTCTTCAACAAATCATTAGCCACAGGATCAGATGGTGTTATTGCTAATGCATCATGTAATATATCAATTGCTTTAAATACATTCCCCAATTTTAAATGGATTAAACCCATAGCTGCCAAAATATTAGAATCATTCTTATTGCTTATCTTCAATACTTGATTAAAACAATCAAGTGCCTTATATGGTTCATTAGCCCTACGATAAACATGCCCCAAATTGGCATGTATAGATATCCAAGTCTTACTATCTGAATTCAAATATTTAGCGGCATAAAGTGCTTCCTTAAAGAACATTTCTGCCTTTTCAAAATGATTCTTATGGAAATTAATCACTCCTAATTCATTTAATAATAATGGATCACTATTACATATATGATATGATGTCAATAAATATTCCTCTGATAACTTCAAATTATTCATTTGAAGATGTTGCATACCTAAAAACAAATTAGGTAAATGAGTTCCTGGAAATAATCTTGCAGCAAATGCATAAGCACTAATTGCTTGTTCATGTTCTCCTTCAGCAGCAAATGTATGGGCAAATCCAATCCAGGCTTGTCCAAAATTCGGATTAAGTAATGTAGCTTTACTAAAGAATTTTCTTGCTTCAATAATCTTATTAATTGATAAATAATAAGTACCAATAGCCAACCATGTCATGGGGTTTGTAGGATGATTTTCAGCCAATTGATGGGCTTTCAAGAATAACTTATTCTTCCCACCTAATTCATATAAACAACTTAAATAATTAGGTATAACATCAAAATTATATGGATCTTTCAATAAGATCTTCTCACAAACAGATAAACATCCATCAAAATTACATTGAACATATAAATAATCAGCCCGACTTAACAAAATATCACAATTTTCACCCAAATCATATTCTTCTTTCAAGATTTGCTCTGCTTCAATAAACTTGGTAACATTAAGATACTTACTCAACCGAGTGGTGTATAATAATTTTATCAATTCTTCATTATCATCAGCATCTCGATAATTTAATGCCTGAATAAATTCCCATTCTTCACTAGGAGTCATTAGATTATTACTTATCAATTCATCAAAAGCTTCAAAACATTTCACATCAACCATAACTGCCTCCTTATATGCTTCTTTTGCCTTTTCGAAATTATTTTGATTGGCATATATCAATCCACGTAAATAACACATCGATGCTTCTAATTTAATGCCCCCATCAGTATTCTTAACTTGATAATTATCATCCTTCTTAAATGGATTCACTTCTCCAATGAGATCCAACGCATCATCCCAGAATTCTAATTTCACTAAACAATAAGCTGCCAAATATCTACAACTAACAGATTTTTCAAATTCCGGTTTGGCAGTCAATAATGTTTTCGCCCTTAAATAATGCCCACTATTGAAATAAACTTGTGCTAACCAGAATGCATCATTGGGATCATCAGTTAACGCTAAAACTTTATCACCTATCAATTCCGCAGTTTTATATTGATGCTGCATTAAGGCATCATGTCTCCACAATCTCAATTTCTCAGCAGGAGTTAATGGCTCCATACTTGTTTGAATCATTGAATTCCTTAATAAATCTTTAGCTGAAGTATCAGTATTATGCGTCTTGTCAAAGTTAAACAATGATGATCGATTAGACCCTGGTGTTTCGAAGAGCGCGTTACTATTTGGTGGTGGGTTTGGTGGTGTTATAAATAATTCATTCTTTCGCGTAATCATTGGTGATATATACAACGTTGAATTGTGTTGCGATGGTGTCTTTTGATTTTGAACCATCTTTTTCTCTATCTATCTATATCTTTCTCCCCTTGTTGTATCTATATGTGGAAGTGTGTGTATCTATATGGGGGAGGCGGTGTTGGTAGGGTAAATCTTGGTGGTAACGTTTCCCTGTTGCAAAGTTTTGTACTGACTGTTTTTCTTTTGTTGATTGCATTTCGTGGTACGAGCCTCACCAGAACCGTAAAGTAAGATACAGTGGGAAAAAAAAATTCCAACCATCTCATCTCTTTGCTCATCACTTGAATTTGTTGATTTCTTTCTCATTGCAATTACTAGAACTATATTAACATGGCCAAGAAGGTAAAGATCGACAAGAAGGAAGATTCCTCAACTGAGAAAACTACCCAATTGAAGTCCTCCCTCAAGGGATCAACAACAACAATTTCTGTAGCTCCTACTGCTACTACCACTACCACCACTACCAAACCAATACAATTCAGAATCTTTGTTGGATCATACGAACACAATCTCCTTTGTCTTTCCCTCATCCTCGACCCCTCTGGATCTAAGGAACCGGTCTTTCAACCGATCTTCCATTTTCAAGCCCATGCCTTATCTATCAAATCTATGGACTTGGCAAAAAGATATTTGGTTACTGGTTCAAATGATGAACATATCAAGATATATGATTTACAAAAAAGAAAAGAATTGGGTCATTTATTAAGTCATACTGGTACAATCACTACATTACGTTTCTCTAGTGAAGGTCATGATGAAACCACTGAACAAGTTGATAAATCTGGGAAATGGTTATTATCAGGTTCAGAAGATGGAAAGATTATAATTTGGAGAACAAAGGATTGGGAAGTATTTGGTACTTTGAAGGGTCATACAGGTAGAATTAATGACTTGGCAATTCATCCAAGTGGGAGAGTCGCCATTTCTGTGTCTCTGGATCAAACTATTAGATTATGGAATTTAATGACTGCTAAAAAGGCAGCAGTATTGAAAATTAAAGGAAAAGACCATTTGGGACAATTTGGAGAATTTGTGAAATGGTCTCTTGATGGAAACTATTTTGTTGTTGGATTGTTGAATCAAATATTAGTATATAAAACATCAACTGCTAAGATTGTTAAGAAGATTAAGTTTGCAAGTACATTAATGAATATTGAAATCTTAAATATTGAAGGTAAAGAATGGTTAGTTTGTGGATTAGGTAATGGTGTTATTGAATTCTATGACTTTCAAGAACAAATTATCGCCAACATCCAAGATCAAGAAGAATCAAAAATATGGAATTCAACTGCGGAAACTATCCCACACAAGTTTGAATTAAGAGGTCACACTAACCGTATTAAGGGATTATCATATTTCCATGATCCAGTGGAAACTCAAGGTTTACCATTATTAATATCCGTCTCATCCGATGGTAAGATTGTTGTTTGGAATTTATCTGAATCAGTACGGGATCAAGTTGCAATTTATGATACTGGAGAAAGATTGAATTGTGTAGCTGTAAGCCCTGAAAGTATTGAAAAGATGGAAACTATGAAGAGAAGATATAATTCGCTTCGTGAAATGGCCGGAGAACAAGATGATGGTGGGATTAGTGAATCAGAATATGAAACTGATGGTGAAGAGATTCAAAGGATAATGAAAGGTAATACTAAGAAGAAGAAGAAAGCTAAGAATAACAAAAAGAAGAAGGTTAGTGTAACGTTAGAATAAATCTCATTGTATATTAGTAAAATCTTATAATAAATAACAAAAGAACTGAAAATTGGTAATCTTAGGGAAAAACCTAACTCAATCTAGCAACGTGCTTGTCGAATAATTGCTTAGCTCTAGCCCATACTGGGGAAGTATGTCTGTTTGGTAATTGTAAAAGGGATGGCATTAAATCTCTAGAGAAGAATTCGGAAGCTTCTCTTGGTAATAATGAAGGTAAATGATCAATAGAGCAAACAGATAACTTTGGACCTTGTGTGGTTTCAACAGGAACAGTTGGATCATTGAATACAGTAGCGATAGTGTAAACTGGAATAGGATTATGTGGGTTAGTGGTATCAGCAGAAACATCGACAATACTTCTTAACTTTCTGTCTGGAACATTCAAGCTTTCTAAATCAATAAATGGTGGAATAGGCTTAGATAAATATATGCAATTAACAAAGATATCACTTTCAACAATTTCCTTGAATGGACCACCTGGAGCAGTTTCAGCCATGTCCCATTTCTTGACATTACCATCTGGAATACCAACTTTCTTGAAGAAATCTACCGCACCTGAACCACATCTACCCAAAGCACCAATAACTAAGGCAGTTGGATACTCACCACCGGTTTTTTCCAAAGCCAATTGTAATTGTTCCTTAACATCAGCAATTAATGCATCTTCATTAGGATATGGTGTAACACCGGACAAGTTCTCATCGTCACTGTGAGTTTGCTTGAAAGCCCAATCTAAAACACCAAAGGCAGCACCTGCGAAACCGGCATAGAATCCGAAAGCAGCAACTCTTCTACCATTGTCATCTTCTAAAAATTCTAAATCGTACAAGGTACCATTTCCAGCTGGGAATCTTCCCAAGACATCCTTCCAACCAGCTTGATCCTTATAACAATGAGCAAATTGAATGTGTTCGTGAACTAATGGGAAAGTTTCTTCTGGTAATTCCTTCAATCCAAGAATAATTCTATCCTTTGGAGCTTGTTCCCAAGAACCTTCTGGAACAATTGTAGCACCAACGGCTTTGTATTCTTCTGATTTAAAAATGGATTGTGGTGCTTCTTCAACATAAACTTGGAAGCCAGCATCTAATAATTGTTTGGTTGTAGTTGGGGTTAAAGCAGCTCTAGCTTCCAATGGCTTGGTTTCTGCTCTCAAATGAATAATAACTGGAGTGGACATGGTGAATTGTGTAAATGACTTTACTGTGAAAAGGAGAATATAAACAAAATGAAAAAAAATTGAAAAATCCTTGAAGGATTTCCACTTTAATTTATTGGGTTTGAAAATTCTCGGTGGTGGTGGTGTATTAGTACTGTATATAACTTTGTAGTAGATAATGACTCAATTCAATTCAATTTCGCGATAAGATGGGGCGTGTCTCTGCGGCAAAATGTTCCCAGATTAGTCATTTTTGTTCTAATTATCTTGTTTCCTGCATATAATTCTTGTATATACATACTTGCGGCTAATTTCTTCTATATACTTGCGGTTAAATTCCCTTATTTACAACAACCAGTGTCTATATACTCTTTATAAACTTCAATACAAATTCATTCATTTTCACTTTTGCCTTTAACCAATCTTCATCTTCTACAAAACAGTCACTGTAAGATTTGAACAATTTCTTAATTGTACTAATTTCATATTCATGACTAATAATCTTATTTTCAATGGCCTTTTCAAATATTAAGCTGGCAAAACTTCTATCATTATTTTGAAGAAAACTTAATACAACTGCCTCTGTAAGTAATCCTTTACTTGACCTACCGGTATCTTGAATCAAATCAGCTGAAACTTGGTTGATATAGTCATTATATATTTCTAATCCAGCTTCAGGTTTGAAATAAGCCTGTGAAACAATTAATACTTGCAATAATTTTGTTGTAATACAATCTTGCGGCACCAAAGTGGTTGCAACTTTAGCATAAATCTCTTTATTTTGCTTAATGGCTTGATACCCAAACACCTTGGCTAATGTAGCACCAACAAATTCAATCCCATGGCCAACGTGAGTTTGGTATTGGTGAAATTTCTTCAAAGCCAGGTCAATGTCATCGTTTAAGATACCATATGATTCAATGATCTTTTGTCTCAAAAGTATATTACCTGCATCATTGTCAATTTCTGATTCTTGGATATAAGTCAATATTTTCTTGTCTAAGTCCTTAAACATAGTTGGTTTGAATTCTAACGTCAAATGTTGAGTCAATTCAACTTGTTTAGAAATAATTTCTTCAAATTGATCCATCTTGAAGATTATAATATCTAAAGCCTTCGAGAAGTGTGCTGGAGCTAACAAACTTGGATCTTTCTCGAATACCTTCTCAAACATCAATAAATATACATAGTTCTCAGTTGGACGCTTCTCCTCGAGAGTTTTCATATAGTCAATCACAAATTCTGTTGACAACACATCACTAAGTAAGAAATCTATAAATGCAACTGAATCATCCTCTATTAACTTATTCACTAAGTTAGTTAGTTCCAATTCATATGAAGGAATATCCTTAACAATATGTTCTCGCAATAATGTTTGCAATTTAATAAAATTATCAAATTCAATAGCATATGTTTCATCCTCGTCTATAATCTCACCATTAATCAACTTATTCAATACCGTCTTAATTAATTCAGAACTTATTTCATCCAATTTTGAAGAATTAGATTGGAAAAGTTCCCATGATGAATGAACTCTACCAGGATTCACTTCTATAATTCTTAACAAGACTTCATTAGTGTTGTAATCCGCTAAGTCCATTTTAAAAAATACTGAAAAATCAGGAATTAATTCATTTATCAACTGTTGCTTATTGGTATTAGTGGATTCATTGACAGCTTTAATCAACGACATTCTTCCATTTAAATCATCTTGGTTTGAAGCTTTGATTTCCTCAACTGTAAGCTGATTGGGGTTTTTGGTCAATAATGTAGATAAGAATCTCCTATAGTATGGTGATACCTTTGCACGAGGTAATATATTTCTAATCATTGCTTTTTCTAGGTTCCAATGGTAATAATGAATTTGTTGCCCAGATTCCTTCAGTTCAATTTTTTTTTCTTTTCGATTCTTTTTTGTTTGCAAAATAGATTGCAAATTTTTGATTCAAATAACCCGCTAGTATTGGTTCTCTTGAATACTGACTACTAACAGCTTCTTCTAACTTCAGTAAATATTATTTCTCCTACATTTTTGAAATTTTCATCTATAGGGCAGTTTCCATGAAAACACATTAAGTTTATGCAAATCTTAGTTTATCAGCAAACACTTGCCAATTATTTACATAAATACGATAGTCAAGTCTCATAAAACATACACCTCTCTTATAAAGAGTTCTTCTATCATAATTTCATATATAACATATACATACAACCTAAATCTCCAAGAACATTGTCTTCTTCATATTTATTTAAACTGAGCATTGTAAAATCTAACATGAGGAGAGCTATTCAGAACAAGTTCCAATATTCACTATACATTATATTCCTGGAACTTTGATATATGCTATATTAGAGAAACAGCTCCGTTGTTGAAATGTCAGAATATTTAACCTAATACACCGCCAAGCCTAATACTAAAAGTGAATTGGTTGAAAAGCATTGGTAACTATTTCTATTATCAAATATGAAATCTATTCACTAGTACTAACAGATTTGCCTGTTTTGTTCCCAAATGCAAAAGGGCAAGTTCCTATTAACATTGGAAATAAATCATTGATGATCAAAGATCAACAGTATAGGCGCAGCGAGTTTGGATTTTGATCAATCTCGTTATCCAATGTATGTATTCATATCGTCGAAAATGGAAAAACCATCATACCCTTTTAGAAGAAGTAAGTCAGTATCCAATTCTATTTCAAACTTCAAGCGCCATTTTAAGGGGGCAATCTTTTCTAATTCTGGTAAGACCTATTATCTCCTGCATTAACCCAAAGACAAATCAAATCATATATTGCCGTGATTGTAAAATGATATTCTTCAATTGTACCTCCTATCAATCATTCCATAAGTAGCTTCATAATTGTGGTCTTTAAACATATAGCAAAAATAGCCATTCTTGAAACTTCACAAATTTATTTGGAAATGGTTGGAATTCACTAAGTAATTGTGCCAATCATTTGAAATATATCAAACATCAACTGAAATATTAGCAAAACATCAATTAATTCAATCACAATTGGAAACCTGTAGTACGAATATATAGTTCATGATCGAAATTTCAAATGGAAATTGATCAAGTTAATTATCATTATATTTAATTATTTCATGATTGTTTCCAGAAATATTCGACAAGATAGGTATTCAAAAGCGAGGCAACCTCATTTGAATTTACTAATTAGCTAATCTGCAATTAGTACAGATTTCATTTAACACCGGCTCTAGATTACAGATTATGCAAGCTCCGGTTATAAGCTTGTAACATGCCCTTTTGTTTACAGTTTAGATTTAGTTTAACCAATTCAACTAAAGAGGGGAAGGATAAGAAGAATGTTGGGAAGAGAAAACCTAGTACAATTCTTAAGAAATGAAAACACAATCTTCATTCGTGGTATATCAAACAAATGAGATAGACTTAGTTTTGCTACGACGACAACACATTGATAGTAAATTCTCAACAAAATAAAACAAAAATTTATATTGTCCGAATAAATCTATCACTATATCCTTCAAGCTAGTCAACTCGATTTTGATTAAACATTTTCATTCCTTCAAATTCAGCACTTTATTTAAGATTTTAAGATGATTCCTGCAAATACAAAACCCCCGATTTTATATGCAGGAAAAGAAAAAATAGGAACTCATGAAAAAAGTTGAGTTTTTGAGGAAAAACAACCTTTGACCCACACGCCCCAAAAAAAGAATTATAGTTAATCATCTCAAACAATCGTATATTCAAGATTGCACTAGATTCTGATCATTTTATTTCAAGATTAATATCAAATACTGCACACACGTTCTATGATAAATCAATATTCTAGTTAATAGCCTAATGATTTGTTAATTTATAGTACATATGTTGTATTTATTCGCTTGCCCAATTACATACAAGGTAACAGAAGTATTATTTAGGCGATATTAGAGTCCAGTGGACTGCTAAGTTGGATATAAAGGATACGTCGATTTTATGGTTATGTTTGATGGTAGCATTTTCAAACAGATATAAACTTGGTTGGAATAGTTCAATTGGTAGCGGGTGCAATTGGGACGTAAATGTATGTTTCAAAGAACAAACTATAAAGGATATCAACGAGTGTCCAGAGATTTCTCAGGCTACTTGCGGGAGATCTAGAATTGTATTTTAAGTTGGTCGAATAAATTGGAGTAAAATATAGTGTCTGTTAAAAGTCGACGGTTAACGTGAAAACCGTACCAGGGGTGTTCCGAGAAACAAGTTCTGGAAATTCTCCTTAACTGGATCTCTTTGATTTAATTTTGGGTGGAGAAGCTGTCTAAAGTTGTAAGAGGCGGAGAAACTACAAGTGAAAGAGCATATACAGTTGGAAGAATGTTTATTTGTGTTGCCTATTAGAGGAATATGAGAATAGCGAATTAAGCCAGTAGAACTCAGACGATGACAACAAGCCCAGGGCGATATGTTCAACCTAAAGTGTTCATTCCCGCTTTTTGATTTGTCTTGGTAAAGTGTCGGTCCGTTGACAATGTTGGGTCTCCCTTATACATGCTCAACCAGGACATAAGCGTTTGTGGTTCCGGGCAGGCATGGGCTGGTTCTAATTGCTAGTGCTCTTTTTGACAAAATTTAGTTTGTTAGTAGATTTTGTTAGTAAAATTAGTTTTTTTTTTTTTTTCTTACTCATGGCATTAAGTTTTTTTTTTAGTCATGGCATTAAGGAAAAACTATAAAGAGAAATTTTATAGAAAACCTAACTCACTAAGGTTGCCCTCATGAGTCAATTATATGTTCAAGTTTATATATATAAAATTAATAAATTAATGTAGTCAATATGTTGTGATAATGGAATGGCGCTAGACCGCTAGCAATATGTGTTTGATTTGTGTTTCCGTGACCGGAACAAGTTGTCGCCTACTATTGCGTCGTCGAAACCACAAAGTGGTAACGGTTTTGAAATAGCGGTCTGTTTTTTGATAGTACTCATTCGTCGCGTTAGCTATACCAATGATAGTTCTAAGTTTAAAAACGTTGGGATAAAAATGTTTCCATATAGTTTGACTGACAGGACAATCTTGATAAATGTGTTGAAGTCCTGGCTTGTGTATGGTATGATTTAAGCATAGAAGGCAATGTTGGAGGTGTTTATTGGGATATTGTGGGTTACTCATTGTTGTTGCTGCTTCTCCAAGATGGGACCGATGGCCTAGGTGGATTCGGTGAAGTTCCTCCATGTCACCTGGGAAGTGATGTTTCAATTTCTTTTGTCTCTGCCAGTATTTCTTCATATCGTTGGTCGTGAGGCCGAATTTGATACATAAGCTTGCTGACTTTTCGACCTTATCTTCACGGATGAAATGTTTGGTTGATGATGAGTTAAAAGAAGGAGTGACTGTAATGTCTTCTCCATCTAGGTCACTGATATGTTGGTTGATTTTAAACCGAGTTGGAGGCGAACGTAATATTTGGGCTAGACGCCTATCGTCCACTTCTTCGTATACAGCTTTTTTATTAGGGTGTTTGATATTGATTAGTTCATACCAAGCTGATAATATTGATTTTTCACTTGTGGTAAGACTTTCATGATGTTGCAACCTGCCATAGAAATGTTGTGGTTCAGCGCAGGGTATCTTTAGTCCGAGGAGGACTGCATACCATGGAATGATGTTGTGATGATTGTCTT
>LQHL01001619.1:2475-13945 GCA_001655755.1 Hemisphaericaspora haegerdaliae
GGTGGTGAATATGTTCCACCTAGTGAAGAAGAATTTCTTGAACAATTGTCTAAACAACAACCATATGTTGAGTATGTTGATAAATTTCATGGGAAGTCAAGTATTGATCAAGCAGAGGATAAAGAGCAGCCGGTTAGACGTCAAAGTGTAATTGTCCATGGATTAGAAAAGGGTTTGAAGACGGTTAAGGATATTATCTTTATGGATTGAGTGTGGTATAGCTGGTCCCGTTAGTATTGTTGCTACGTGATTCTACTACAGCTGCTATTACCCTATTACTCCTTTTGATATAAATATCCATTTCTTAATATTAGATCTTCTACTGTTGTTTTTAACTAATAATATATAATGTAATTACTCTTGTAAGTTCACATATGTATTCTTCCGGATGAACTATATAATCTCTTAGTTGATAGATTGACAGGCTAAACCCATAGGTAATTCAACTTGGCAATAACCTCCTACTCCCCTCCCCACATACATACATAGACATGGAGAACCATCTTCAATGTTTTTCATTGTATCAACTGCTAAGATTATACTCTTTTTCACCAATTGTATGCTGGTCACCAAAAGGAGTCAATAGAAGAAAGAGAGTGTAAGTCACCATACAACTCTTTCATATTGGAATGTTAACAATACAAACGCTTTTAAACGAATAAAACACAAAGCAAACTTCCACTTAACTCACAATACAATACAATACAATACAATACACAAAATACAAACCACATATACATACCACATACCACAGAACAGAGATCAGATCAACACAAACAAAAAAAAAACAAAAACAACCGAATATTAAATTTTATTTTTATTCTTCTTCTTCTTTGTAATCTACTACTACTACTTATTCCCCTTTTACATCTGTTGTTTTGTTAATCATCTGTCATCTACACACAGAGAGAGATAACACACACACACAGGGAGGGAAACACACAGACACTCACACACACTTAAACAGATCTATTTAAGTACTTATTCCCAAGCCCCACATCAATAGAATCCAAAAACGGTTCTAAACGAAAGAAATGAATGGAGAAGAAGTAAGAAGTTCAAATGAATCAAAGTCAAATGAATCTTCTCCAATAACTTCCCCCATTAGACGATCAATTAGTTCATCTACTAGTGCTGGTGCTGGTGTTGGTACTGGTGCAGCAGCATTGAGTGCTTCTTCTGCTACTTCAACGGATACTTCTATAACAGCAGCATCTGCTGCTGCTGCTACTACTACTACTGGTACATCTACAACAACAATGGCAAAGAAAAGAGGTAGTACTCAAAGTAATTCATCGTCGGTTGGTAGTGGAGGAGAACCTCAATTACGTCCGTTAAGATTATCAAAACAAAGAACTGATTCAAGCACTCCAACACCACCTATACCTGGATCACCAACCTCATTCACTTCACCAAAGAAGTCGGTACTTTCCGATGATTTCCAATGTCGTCCAATGAGATTAGGTTCTAAATCATTTACAATTACTGAATCACCCAGAGGATCATTTGACAATACTACTACTAATAATTATCGAAAATCAATTTCTTCATCTGATACAAGTATAAAGGATAAACGAAAATCAATTCAAATTAGAAATTTACCTATAGATGAACCAATTGATCATATTCATCAATATACTCATGAGACTGATGAAGAAACTAAATTTGATGATATGATATTTGCCATTTGTTTAGTTGATTTCCATCATCAACGAGGTCCAGAAATTCAATGGTGGAAATCAAATTATCATCCAAATTATCAACCAACATTATTTAAAAATATTCCATTTTTAGCATTACCTGATGGATCTCATTTATTTGAAGAAACATTTTCGAATTTTAATTTAGTTTATGATTTTAAACATAAACGTTCAATTGATAATTTAAAAGATATGAATGAATTTGATGATGATCCAAGATATTTGAAAACATTATTTGGATGTAGTTGTGTTCAACAAGTTAGAACCAGTGATTTAACTTTAGAAGAAAGAGAAAGGGAAGACTTTACCCGATCAATTGTCCAAAAGGCAGTAGTTATAATTGTTAGAAAACAACCAATATTCATCAAAATTAAAGATAAATTATCAATTATAACTAAGAGTTATTTTCAACAATCAAATTTTAATAATTTTGAAATTTTAGAAGAGTTGTTTGATAATTTAAATAATCAATTTAAACTTAAGGATAATCAAATTCATGAATTACAACAAATTCAACAAGAACAAGAGAATTTTATAAATTTATATTTAAAGACTTCAATTTTAAGATTTAAACAATCATTCTTAATCATTTTTAAAGCTTTGTTACTTGATAAGAAAATTGTAATATATTCAAATACAAATTTAAGATTATTAACACAATTTCAAAATAATTTAATTTCATTAATTCCAAATTTAATTAATAATTTAGATAATTCAGGATGTCCATTAATAGATTATATTGAAACAAATGGTCCATTATCAAAACCAACCAGTTTAAATACCACAAATAGATTATCAATGTTACGATTTTTTGGATTACCATTACAAATTTTCAATACCAAGAATTCATTTTGGAATCCATATTTACCATTACAACAATTAGATGAATTATCAATTAATAGTTTTATGATTGGATGTTCAAATCTATTAATTGTAAATCAATGTTCAACTTTCGATATTGATTTATTAATTAATTTAGATACAAATCAAATATCATATCCCAAGACATATTCAAAACCGGAAGAATTTAGATTAAGTTCATTAGATAAACGATTTATCAATCATTTAATAAATACCGTGGGTGATTCATCAAGTGAGAAATATCTCGGTAGTGATGATTATATACGATATCAATTTGAAGATTATCTAAATTCATTGATTTCAACCATGAGATATCATCAATATTTTGAAAGATTTGGCCAAATACATCCACCGGGGTTTAATGGAGATGATAAACATATTGGAAATATTGGTGATTTCAACCTGAAATTCATCGAATGTTGGAAATTATCAGCAAATTTTAAAATTTGGAATATAATGGCCGATGAATTTATATTTAATTTTGTTGATCCAAAACATATTTCAATTGATAATTTCCCCGAAGAATCATTGTCAATTAATAAAAACATTACTAATTTCTTTAATACTTTTAAATTCAAAAATGATTCAACTTCAACTTTGTCAAGTAATGAAATAAAGGCCCATAAATATCTTCCCCATGATGATCCAAAGAAACAACAACAACACCAAGATGTACACACCGATGCTGAACCTGGTACTGATGACATTGAGGAATTGGTGGCGGGGTTTGAAAAAGTGGAATCCAATACAAGTCATGACTCTACGTCTTCTTGTTCACGTATAGACAAACCTCTCCCACCATCACCTTCTTCTGCATCACCGGCTCCCACTAAATCTGAATGGAATAAATTGTATAATTGGGCATGGAGCGGGAAGTCCTAGGAGTTTACTGTTGTTCTCATTTCTTATTTATAGGTTATTTAATAGATTTAATATTTACTTATGGAGAAGAGAGACCGTTAGTGGGCATCATCGACTATGTGTGTAGTGAGGTCTCTATCGTTGTCATCATCCAGTGATTATGGGGTTTACAAATTTTTCAGGTAGCGCTGGACACCACCAGCGATGGAATGAAAAAAAAAATTTGAAACTTGAAGATGAAGAAGATGATGATGGATGAACTATAGAACAGAGGAAGATGAAACATCCATATCAGATCCTCGTGACTAACAAGTCAGGCACACATCTTTTCGCATCGGTGAAGAACATCTTACAAGTATTCCAACTTTCCAATGGTGCAAAAGTTGGAGAATGGATCGATTCAATCCCAACTGATCAAGTCACTCATCAGAATTCCCAAGCTAAGATCCTGAAGAAGAGAAAGGGGGAGGTTATCTTCTCACAACCTATCTATAACCATATTCGATCCTTACGATTATCTCATGATGAGAAATATATAGTTGGGACAACCGATAGTGATAAATCGGTGTTTATTTGCCTGATTGATTTGACGGGGCTGGATAATTGTTTAACGTTGATGAAACGACAACCCATGTCTAAACGACCATGTTCGATATCTATCGATGATGCCAATGTGAATGTTGTAGTTGCTGATAAGTTCGGTGACGTATACGTTATCCCAATAGACAATAACGCACCGGTGTCAGCTCAGAAGGAATTATCGCCAATTTTGGGCCATGTATCGATGTTGAGTGATGTGTTAATGACGAAATATGAGGACAAGCAATTCATCATAACTGGAGATCGTGATGAACATATTAGAATATCCAACTATCCCAAGAGTTATGTCATTAAACAATGGTTGTTTGGTCATGAAGAATTCATATCTGAATTATACATCCCCCAGGAGGATCCATCGATTTTAATAAGTGGTGGTGGTGACGATTATATTTGTTTTTGGAAATGGTATGATGATCAATTGATATATAAATTAAACCTTAGAGAAGTCGTGGAACTGTATTTACATGAAGATCATTATCCTCCGGAAAGATTTAGAGCCGATGATTCAATGAAGGAAATTTGTGTGGCCAAGATTGCCACGTTGAAGACACAGGATTGCAACAATCACTTGTTGATCGTATTGGTTGAAAATACTCGTTGTTTATTGACATTCTCCATTAATCATGATTATACTGTCATTAATCATAAACAAACATTCACCGTTGATGAAAGTATAATTGATTTCTGCATTGATCAAACTAACAGAAAGGTTGTTGTATCGTTAGATGTAGAATCTACTGATGGTCTTTTACAAGTGCTTACGCTTGATGAAAATGATGATTTGTCGGTTGATTCAAACTATAATCAACAAATTAGGGATATCACGATGGCTAATCCATGTGAGGTTGAAAATAGACTGGAATTTCATCAATTGTATTATATCAATAGTTTAAGAAAAAGAAGTGAACATTAGTAAAGGTACACAAGTACTTGTATATTTATGTATTTTTCGTTTTGTATAATCTATAAACTTTCTTGTTGAATTTTTAATCTTGTTTAACGGATTCTTCTTGATTGGCAGTAGAAGAAACCTCATCATCATCAACAAATCCACCTTGTTTACATAATGAATAAAACAATGAATCCTTCTTCTTCAATAATGTCTCGGGAGTATCAAATTCAGCAACTTCCCCCTGGTCCAATACCAAAATCCGATCAGAATCCAAAATAGTATTTAATCGATGAGCAATCGTAATGATTGTTTTCTCCTTGAATTCATTCCGAATTGTTTCTTGTAAGATTTGATCAGTTTCAACATCAACTGCAGCAGTAGCTTCATCCAACACTAAGATATTTGAATGGTTCAATTTAAGCAAGACTCTACCTAAACACATCAATTGTCTTTGTCCAATAGATAAATTAGACCCACCTTCATGAATCTTCACCAATAATGCATTTTCCGGTTTCAGTTGTTGTTCCAATTCATTATACATTTTCAAAACATGATCTTTCAAATGAGATAATTCCAATACTTTCCAAATCTGTTCATCGTTATATTCATCAGTAGGATCTAAATTCGATTTAATCGTCCCCTCAAAGACTTGTGAATCTTGCGGGATAATTGATAATTTATGTCTTAAATCATATAATCCAATACTAGAAGTATCCACGCCATCAATTTCAATATTCCCCTCGCCGAATTTTTCAATAATTCTAAACAACGCCAATGTAATTGATGACTTACCAGCTCCGGTTCTACCGACAATACCAATCTTTTCTTGAGGTTTAATATCCAAATTGATATTTTTCAACACTAAATCTAATTCGGGACGATATTTCGTGGAATAATTTTGAAATTTGATTTGTCCTTTATCAGGCCAATTTGCCGCAGGGCGATGATCTTCAATTATGGCGGGGGCTTCCAGTTTTAATCTTGAATATTCCAATATTCTTTCCACTGATACAATATTAGTTTCAACTTCAACTGTCATTCTAACTATCCAATTCAAAGATTGAGTGATTTGTAATGCATATGATACCGAAAGACCCACCAATCCAGCAGTTAATCTACCTGATTTCAAAGTCATGATCGATAACCCCGCGGCACCCAAGATGATTACTGACCCCAAGAATTCCAATCTAACCGCCAACCATCTATTTGCATTCACTGATGGGTGATATGCCGACATGTTTCTATCAACTCGTAATTGGTTCATATATTTAAATCTTTCTTCTTTGGCATATGCTCTAATTGTGGAAACACCAGTTAAGGATTCTTGGAAGTTGGCGAAAATGGGTGATCTTGAAACTGAATCTAATCTTCTTAATTCTCTTGATGTTCTTAAATAATATTGTTGATAATAAACATATAAGATCAATAATGGTAAGATAAGGAAAATGAATTGCCAAGTTGAAAAACAAATCACCGCAATGGTTAAGATCACTTTAATGGAATTACTGAAAAACATACTGAATACTCTTCCCAACACTTCATCAACTTTATAAATATCAGTTGAGAATCGATTAAGTATTCTTCCAATGGGGGTAGTTTCAAAAAATGACATGGGAGCTCTCAACACAGAATTGGCCATACGATTATGTAATCTTTTCGAACCATGAATGGTACAATAAATCCAAAGGAAACAATTTTGAATCAATGAAGCAAGGGAAAATCCAATACCCAATAAGAAATAAATTCCTAAATATTTAACAATATTTGGATTATATCCATATCGAGTATTAACTTCTGACCAATGTTTCAACCAGAAATTAGATGCAACATTAATCACAAATGATAAGGTGGTGAATCCCAAGAAAATCATCACGTTGAATGGATTACATGCTTTGGCATATTCTCGATATACATCCCATTTCACTTTTCCTTGTTCAAGATGTTCCTTTCTGGCCTTGGCGTCCTCGGCATCAGCTTCGTCTTCGGCATGTTCTAATTCACGTTCTTCATCGATGGTGACATCCAGGGCACGTCTTAAACTTCCACATTCGAAATCGGAATCGGAATCCAAATCTTGCGGGTTGATAACTTCACTATCTTTGATTTCTTCCAATTCACCTTCAGTGTTTTTCTTAGCAGCATCATCAGCAACAACAGCACCTGGAGACCCTTCTCTCTTCTTCCCGAAACTTTCAATCAAAAGTCTAATCTTTGAATTCTCCTGTTTCATAATATCATCGTATGTCCCCTGTTCAATCAATCTCCCATCACTAATCATATGTAAATTATCGGCAATACTTAAAACTTTAATACTATTAGTGGCCAAAATCCTACATTTAGTACTCAACAATCCCAGCGGTCCCAATACATGGTCAGTCAAATGTTTACCAACATGTTCATCGACAGCACTCAATGGATCATCTAACAAATAAACGTCGGCTCGGGCATACACTGCTCTAGCCAATGATAATCTTGCCTTTTGACCACCGGAGAGGGAGATACCCTTTTCACCAACTTCAGTTTTATCACCTTTAGGTAAGATTCTTAAATCAACCGTCAAGGCACATGCTTTGATTACATGTTGATAGAATTCTGCATCATATTTATGTCCGAATAAAATGTTTTCCTTGATGGTACCATTCATTATCCAGGGAACTTGAGAAACATAGGCTATTTTCCCATATAATTTAACATCACCATCTAATTTATATAAATCACCTAATATGGCTTGAATTATTGATGATTTACCGGAACCGACTTTACCCACTATACAATCCAATTCACCCTTTTTAGCAACGAGGTTAATATTTGATAATGCCACCTTATAGTTTGTTTCACCTTTAGTCTTGGACCAAAGGAAAGTACCATTATTAATCACCACTGAATCGTCACCTTTTTGGTTTGCACGAGGGAATTTCAATACGGCATCGGATTGTAATTCAGTTCCAGTTAAGAATTTCGTTAATCTGCCAATTGCAACTTGTGCTTCAACAATATTTGTAATTACCATGGGGACAACTGCCAACGGGAAACTTAATAAATTAAATAATGCCAATGCTGGGAATACCAAGTCGGTTGATAATGATTTGTTTTGTGTTAAAACATATACGGCAAAAGTACAACATGAAACTAAAAATGGAGCTAAATTCCAGGTGAAATTAGTGAATGCCATAAAGATCCCCATTTTCTTTAAATTATTCAATTCCTTGTCATTTCTAACATGTTGTAATCGAGTTAAATAGGGCGATTCCCATCCATATAATTTCAAAGATTTAATATTATTCAAAATTTCATTGATTAATCTTGATCTTTCATCCTTGAACGTCATTTGAGTCTTTTGTAATCGTTTCTGTATTCTGGCAATCACTGCATTCAATGGAATCATAATTATCATAATTGCCACCCCGGCCCACATTGAATTCCCAATTAATCCATGTAATGAAACTAAACATAAGATGATTTGAAATGGACCTGACCAAATAATTTGCAAGTTTTGCACCAAGTCTTGTAATCTTTGGACATCAACTGACATTAAATTAACAATATCACCAGTTGAAGATTCTTGTTTTGATTCATTAGATAATACCAACGATTTATTATAAATGATTGATGTTAAACTTGATTTAATTTTCATTCCTAATTCAAATACACGTTCGAAATATTGATGTAAACATGCAGTTTGAACTACTGAAACAATAAACATGGCAATAGCGATCAAGAACCCTTTGGTCAATGGGATAGGTTCACCATTCTTGACAGATTCGGAATATTCATTAACGAATTTAATTAATAATCTTAATAATTGAGGTTGAACAAATGCCAACATATCTTGTAACCCCTTGAACACCCCACCCAAGAGGAATTGTCCACCAAATGCTTTGGAAAGAGTTAAGACTAATGATGGTTTATCACTTTGTTGAATATTCCAATAATGTTGAAATAAATTTGTCGTGGTTGAAGCTTTTAATTTCTTGGGTAATAATGGTAAATCGCGTTCAGTTAAATATTGAACATAACCTTTCTTCATTAATTCACCCATCCAATCAAAAGTAATTCTGGAAAAGATATTGGCTCTGTCATATGGAGATGTTGATTGTTTGGTGAGTTTGGCGGAATGGATTGGTTGAATAGGCACCATGATTTCAACAACCAAGATAATGAATGAACCAACCGTGGATAATATGATAAAAGTACCAAAAGTATCGTCCAATTCACTTCTCAAATTCAAATTAATAATTCTACCTAAATTAAACAATACTTGAAATAACCAATAAAATAATAAAACACCATTAGGGATATTTGATTTAAATTGTTCTAAATAATGAATACCCATGGCAATGAAATTAGCACCAACATTTAATATCAATCCTAATTTGATAATACCCATTTGATGAGTAAATGAACCAACCAATACACATTGGAAAACCAATTGTACACAAACCAATAACAATTTAATATAAAATGGGAATCCAGTTTTATTTCCAATGGTAATTTTCTTATTTCTTAATGAAACCAATTGATAGAATCCAACAACAATCATTAATACTGATGCTAAACTGAATAAGATACCTTGTAAGAAACATGGAGTTAAATCGTTGTAAGTGGGGGATAATGGACCCCAACCGTCTTCTTGAGTGTTACACAAGAACCAGTTGCTGCTGCTGCTGCCACTGTGTCCGTGTCCATGTCTAGCACTGTCATTCTGTGAAACCATACCAATATAATCATTGATTGTATTTGATAATAACATGGGATTCAATGAATCTCCACCCCAAATACCTGGTAGTGGAACACTGCCAGTGCCAGTACCTGAGCCTAACACTTCTATCTGCTCCATCTGTCTATGTTACCTTTAATCAAGTGGTAAAGAAGAAGTAAGAAGAAGAAGTAAGAAGAAGAAAGAAAGATGGAAATTTTTTTGAGTGAAAAAACCATGTGATTATATGCAGGAAGAAAACGCTGACAAATAATTTATATCCGACAAATATTTTATATCCGACTATTTACTAACCGAATATTTCCTATTTAGGAAATATTCGGGTATTCTTTCACATACCGAGAAAAACACGAATCAAAACACAAAGAAAACCCTTCTCTCTTATTGGTTGTATTGTGAACATATTGTTACTCATAACCCCGATCATTCTCTATTTCCCTTTATCATTTAATTGTAGAATCAGCATAGAAGGAAGTATACGTAGAAACCAATGAGAATGTACTTCCTGGAACGAGATCGGTCCGAGAATTATTTATCCTTTGTAAAAATTTTGCATGTGACTATAGCAATACAACACCCCAGCCATCCAACACAAAGAAAAGTAGTTTTGTGTATACGTTTCCTTAGGTGTGTAGGTACCTATGTGTACAGGGAAGTTCCAAGGTCAACTAAGCCCCAACTTTGAGGGATTATTACTATTATTAGTATTACTGCCATTGAGGAGGCCATCCATTTTGTGTTCCCATTCTTTATGGTGTTCCTATGACTTTTGTGTAAGATTGGAAACCTTCTCGCCAGAATTGGAGTGCTACAGATCTGCAGGGGCGGGGCGGGGGAAACCACACAAAGTCATAACTTAGATTTGGGTATGCTCTTTTATACTGTGTTACACGGTATGAAATATTCTTATCCCATTTTCCTTACTAGCTCTTTCTAACACGTTGAGAGCCAAGAAATAGTCCGTCGTGAGTTCCCCCTGCACCTCGGCTAGGCTCCTTACACGGTATTGTGTTGTCGGCCAAGGTATTTCACAATTAAAGACCCCCCCTCGTAGATCCCTCTTGAAAAATCCCGTAATCGATGAAATAGTTGAAGGTGAAATTTCTTGTCATATTTCAGTGAAAATATAACGAAAAAATGGCGGAACAACAACAACTCTATCTTCATCGACACCTTTCATTTTCTTCTAAAGCTCAACCAAAAAGTGGTCATACTTTTACCATCCAAGTGTAATTCATATATATATACAACCACTCAATACATATATCAACGGTTTTAAAAAACACGATATTTTACTATTTGGTAGCGCGTAGGATGAAGAATAATGTTATGTTGTGTATGGGGAAGATACTCCCCATCTCAAGATAAGAGTTTGTCTACATTTTATTCTATTCAATCGATGGAATGGACTGCTGTACTTGTGCAGAAATATTATACTGTTTATTAATTATGTATACGTAATATGTACTATGTATATATCCCATGGCTCTACGCTTAGCTAAAAACGAAAGGGGCCATAGCCATGGCCAAGGAAAGCTTTCGCAAATAGGGTACACGTATTTACGCTCCCCTTAGCTAAACGCTAAGGAAAAGCTAAGAGAATCTAACTAAACAACTTCTTGAGTCTCGATTTCTTCTTTTCTTTCCCCTTGTTATCCCCTTGACTCAGACCCTGACTCAGACTTGGGCTCGTACCATTATTATCCATTTTCTTTTTATGTAATCCCAGACCGGCCCCGGGCCCACCTGCTACTACTGTTCCCGGATTCAATTGCTGCTGCTGCTGCTGTTGCTGCTGCTGTTGCTGCTGTTGCGATTGATTTCACGAGAGATCGGAAG
>LQHL01001760.1:6055-38545 GCA_001655755.1 Hemisphaericaspora haegerdaliae
TTAAATTCATATTTGAAAATTTTGTGTCATTTTTCATTTCAAACAGGGGAGATGGTATGACGTCTTTTCTTAAAAATGTTACCCATTGATAAATATAACGCATGCTACATGTATATCCTGCAATACTACATCATCATGATATGAAACCAATGGAAGACAATAGGGAGAGGGAGAGGGAGAGGTGTAGGTTTCGGTAACTCCCTAGAAAATATTTTCTATTGTTGGGAATCATTCAACGTTTTCTTACGATGATCTTCTAACAGAGTCTCTTATCAAATATTATTTTTATATGGTTCCCACTCTGACCCCCTCGTGCTGTGTGGTATTTATATCCAGCAAATTTCCTCCTGGTTATGTTTACTTTTTCTCGTTTCCACATACTTTAACTAAGCTAACTTTTTACACTTACACTCACTTTACTAACACAATGACTATTGAAAAACAACCAGCTATCTTTTATATCCATGCAGCTTTATTTGATTGCGATGGTACATTAGTCAATTCAACTGGAGCAATTTCTGAATTTTGGAGAAACTTCGGTAAGACCAGACCTCATGTTAATCCTGAAGAAATCATTAGAACTTCCCATGGGTGTCGTACTTATGATGTCATTGCCAAATGGTCACCTGAAGATGCCATTGAAGAACAAGTTACTGCATGGGAAGGTGCTATTCCTGATACTTTTGGACAATATGCCAAACCAATCCCCGGTGCTGTTGAATTAGTCAAATCATTTGATCAATTATCTAAAGAACATACTGAAAATGGTAAACAACGTTGGGCAATTGTTACTTCTGGTACATTACCATTAGCTTCTAAATGGTTAAAATTATTAACTATTGAACAACCAGATGTTTTCATTACTGCT
Source organism: Hemisphaericaspora haegerdaliae (assembly GCA_001655755.1). Taxonomy (NCBI): domain Eukaryota; kingdom Fungi; phylum Ascomycota; class Pichiomycetes; order Serinales; family Debaryomycetaceae; genus Hemisphaericaspora; species Hemisphaericaspora haegerdaliae. The sequence goes on from LQHL01001760.1 coordinate 6,924, forward strand.
GAAAAAGTCACCAAGGGTAAACCACATCCTCAAGGTTATCAAGCTGCCAGAGATACATTAGGTTACAATGCCAGTCATAAGAAAGTAGCGGTATTTGAAGATGCTCCTGCTGGTATCTCTGCTGGTAAGGGTGCTGGTGCCATGGTTGTTGGTATTTGTTCAACTTATGAACCTGAAAAGGTTAGAAAATCAGGAGCTAATATTGTTGTAAAAGATTTATCATCATTTAGAATTGATGGTTATAATAAAGAAACCGACGAATTTAGAGTCATTGTTGATGATTATTTCTATGCTGATGATGAATTCTTACAAGAATCATTCTAGGGTTTTCTTATTTTTTACAAATTGCTTTTATTTAGGGTATTAGGTTATTTTTCTTCATTATAGACACTTTATTAATGTATTTTTATTTTGAAATTTCCCCTTGGTTGATTCCGTTGTCTACTCAGTCTCTTATCACATATAGGTGAAATCGGGTGGCACCAGTTATACAAACTTATGTAGCTTCTTTAATCATCAAAATAAGCTAGATATGGTTATCTTTAAGGAAAGACGTCCAAAGCCTATTAATCTCTCTCGTACGATCGCCAACTCCTTCACTATACATGGTAGGTATTGTAGACCTTGTTTCTGCGACGTACAAGTGATTTTGCGACACCAAGAAGAAATCGCGACAAATCTTTTTTTTTTCCACTGACTCAAACCAAAAGTGACCGAGAGAGCGAGAGAGATGCCATCGCTTTAAATGAAAAAAAAAAATTGTTAAGCAAAATCCATTTGACTCAAACCCTACTATCAAACGTCACAAGTAAACAAACAAACAAAATATGACCTCTCCAGGATTGTTTGATCAATATCCAATAACTACACTCCCACGTATCCCCGACCTACCACTTCAATCTAAATTAGTTACCCCACCATATGGTATAACTAATGATTCAACAATTATTGATTTTGCAATTTCAAAATCTATAATTGCCAGTCATGTAATTAAACCTAGTCCTAAATTATTATGGTCATTCACGATATCCCCCAGCACGACAGTTGAATGTATGGACGTTAAGACGTTTCCTGGGCAAAAGAAGAAGTATTATGTTGTTGGAAAGACCGATCGATCTAAATCTAGTTTATTATTTATTGAGACTGATAATGAAAGTAATACTATTGAACAATTTGAAGTTGAATTACCCGGGGGTAGAACCTGTGGTGCTAGGTTTTTCAATGATGATTTGATCGTTGTTGTTTATGAATCTGGTTCAATTGAATATGTTAGGTATTCATCGATGAAATTGGAATTGGGTGTGAAGAAGAACTATATTGATGATAATGTCAAGGTGATTTTCAGTCATTTTGTTGAAGATTTACATGAAAAGTTTATCATTATAGTTAGTCAAAGTGGGAAATCATTAAAATATGGATTATTTTCAATCACGCCATCACAAATCTTACAAGTTAATTCAGGTTCTGGTGATGTTATTGATCAGGTATCATTCTGTTATAGTTCAGGAGTATTATATCAATATCATGATCGTCAAGTTGATGCTATTTCAATTATAAACTTTCAAAAGACATCTACTACATCAGTTGAATCATTAATTACTGATGATCTGCTTGTATCCATCAAATCTCCTGCCCCCGATAGAATTTTATTAGCAATTGGAAATAAGATTCATTTAATCAATATTAAATATTCATCATTATTATCTACGTTTATATCATCACCAAATTCAAATGTGGAAGATAAGGTATATCTTGATAATATAATTTCAATCAAGGGGAATTCACAAAATACTGTCTTATCCAAAGCGATTTATTTAAATTTAAAGCATAAGAATAATAATGTGTATTTAAATATCATTGATATGAATGTTGGGTTAAATAAATTGATTGAATGTTTAGGTAAGAGTTTATATGAAACCAATGAAGAATTGAAAGACATTGTTGATTTATATCATGTTGAAGAAGATGATAATGCTCCTTCTTCAACTAATGAGGTTCAAGAAGTTTATCATGAATTGAAATCAGCTCAAGAAAAACAAGATATAAATAAATGGGAATCTATTTTAATTCCATATTTGAAGAATAAGAAACCATGGTCAGTGATTAAGAAGTCGATGGGAAGCAAAACTAAATCTAAAGTATATCAATTTAAAGAATTTGAAGTTGATAATGATAGAATTATTGATATAAATTTCATAATTTCCATCCTTGATTTAATATTCCAGACCAGTAATGGAAAGAAACTTGAATTTATAAATGAAAATTTCATTCCTGAATATACTTTAATGTATTTATTCACCAATCCAATCTTCCCTATCAAATATACTTTTGGATTATTAGAATTATTAAATAATCTGGATAATTTGACATTACTTAGACAAGCTATTTCTACATGTCCAAATATCCCATGTAAGGATTATTTATATCAATTAGTCATAGCTAGTGATGAAAAAGAATTATTAAATGATTTAATTAATCGAATTATTCAAGAATTTTCTCGAATTGAAATCATTGAAAATTTTAAGCAATTAATTCAAATCAATCATGATATTGAATTGATTGAGTTGATTAATAAGTTAATTAAATTGCAGGGGATCAATTCTTGGTTGATTATTGAAATGATTATTGACATTGCTGGATTGTTTAATTGGTCAATTGAGAATATTGATGATTTAAATAAGTTGATCACTAAGAAGATTGATTCATTATTGGTTAATAATTATAATTTAACTTTGGTTAATCAAGTCTTATCAGTGAGCAATTTACAAAAGAAGAAGAAACATCCAGTTGATCATGATCATTCGGAATTGTCTATACAACAAACCCAATTGGATTCAATGTTGTTGACTAATAATAGTAACAATAAGGGTGAAGATTTAGGAATTGAAATTAGTCAAAAAATTCCAAATTATTCAATTGAAAAATTATCTTTATAGAGAGAGAGAGAGAAAGATTGTTAGTACAGTAATAGATAACATACCCTTTAAAAGTTTACTCTGTATATTGATAACGTTCGTACTGTCTTATCACTTCTAGTTGTATTGTCATACCCCTTCTAGTTGTACGCTCGTTCCAAGGTCTCGTTGATGATGTGACAATGGAAGAAAAGTAGGGAGAAAAAGTTGGTAATTTTTTTTCTACTGGGGCAGGGCGCGCCCTGCTGTCTCGTGGTAGGGATTACTGGCTGGCTCCAGAAAACCACCACCACCACCAGAGATTAGATTGATCTTGGCTCGACATAAAACCTTCAATGAATGTTTAATAGATGAGAGAGAGAGAGAAATGTAAAAACTCAAAATGTGGACATTAATTCCATCAAATTCTTTACTAACTCCAGTCTTATGAACGACCCTAGCTATATTCATAAATTTTAGGTGCTCGACGTGATGGTATTAAAACGGGTATGATAAGGTCAGACTCAAATACAATACGAGGGATCTCCCCCTTGGGAAACCAAGTAATAGTGATCTGTAGCCCCCAACCAAGTAAGGAATGCTACCTTCTATTCACAGATGTGGGAATAACTTGATGGTCTCTCTCTCGTAAATGGAATTCTTCCTTCCTGCGTGCATTTATCAATCTTTATTGTTGAATTCACGAGTTAACAATGGCGATATGAAAGTAACAATGAACTTGCCCCAAACAATGGAAATATTTTTCTAAGTCCATAATAATGATGGATACGTTTCTACCAAGGCGGACATAGACAACACATACACGTACACATGAACTCTACTTCTTCTTTATGCTAGTGTAACTTGGACAGCTAGTATAGAATATCAAAGACAATGAGAAAACGACCTATTGTTTTATCAGTAATTATAATTGTGATTATCACTTCCATTGTTCACTTGATTAGTCTATCTCGTCACTATCAACTACGAATCTCACTTTCACCAACCACACACAAATACATTCAACAAAACTTATACCTCAACCATGATAGAACCATGTATTTTTGTGCCTTACAATTAGGATCCAATAGATCTACAGTTAATCTTCAATTAGATACCGGTAGTGGGAACGTACAAGTAATAAGTGCAGACACTCTATGTACAAATGAAAACTTCCGTAATGAATCACCCGATTCATGTCATATATGGGGGATATATGACATCAACTATTCCAATACTATAACACATACCACGGCCAAGATGAAGACTAGATTTTTTGATGGTAGTCAAACAATTTGTCAATTTATTCAAGATGATGTATATATCGATAATGTTCAACTTGAACAATTTTCATTTGGATTGATTAATCAAACTTCAACCAATCATGGGATATTGGGTTTGGGACAACTTTCACAATCATTCCCTCCTGGTGAACTAACTAATTTCCCCATGGCTTTGAAAATGTCAGGACTAATTGATCAAGTAATGTATTCTATATATTTAGATAACACTGCCACGGGCGAGATCATATTTGGTGGGATAGATCATGAGAAATATTATGGAGAATTGAAATATATACCATTTGAATCTCAGCGATTACTTTTGGTTAATTTATCATCTATAGAATTTGAAAATGGCCATAGTGTGGTCATTGATCAATTCACTTTAGTGGATAGTGGAACTTCATATATAAATGTATCACCACATATATATGATTGTATAATTGAGAATTTTGAAGGATATCGTTCCAACAATCTATTTGTTATTGATTGTATGCAACCTCAGGATAAATTCCTTATGTTTAAGTTCAATGGGGTGGATATAAAAGTTCCATATAATGATTTGGTAATGCCTGCTATAGATCCAGAAACTGGCCAGTATTTGGACAATGTATGTTATTTGGCAATTACTCAAGATCAAACTATGAATATCTTGGGAACTAATTTTATGAGATATGCATATCTTGTATTTGATATCGAAAATGGAAAACTTGGTATTGCTCCAGTGAAATATACAACGGAATCAAACATTTATAGTGTTTGAAACACCTAAGCCGGTAGGGTTTTTTAGGAGATCAATGATAAAATTTTCATGAGTTAAATAGATTATTCAGGAGGTGTCTGTCCACGGGGTGTGTCTACAGGGTGTGATATGATTAGAGAGTGCAAACCTAGTACAGGCATATGATCAATAATCATCTTAAGAAACCAAGAACTGGGTTGAAAAGTTTTGGAATAAAATAGTCTTCCTATTTGGTTAGTGACTATATTTTTTTCAAGATATATCCAATAAGGACCCTGGATTATGCTAGGTGATGTTGTTAGCAGAAACTTACATTTAGCCAACTCACGGTAATGAAATTCTTTGGAATTTCTTTACGAATTGGAAGGAAATATTCGTAAAGCTTTGACTGAAGAATCAATGAGGAGGATCTATCGGAAAACAAGAATTAAAAAAGTCGACGCCCAGGTGGTTTAAGTCAGAGTGATTAAACAAATCACTCTGTAAATCAATTCTTGGAAACTTAAAAGTTTAATTCAAAGTAAATATTCATTTAAATCTAGAAAGACAAGAAACTTGACACAATTGTCAATGGTGAGGCAAGAAAAACCATCAATATAGAAATCTAAGGGTCTGGACAAATCTTCTTTGTTATTTACTGGTACATATGTGAATAAAGGTGATGTACTGATAATTATAATTTCTGGGGACTAATTACCAAAGAAAGTTGTGAAAAAACTTCTTGGTTATGTCAAGAAAATCTTTAACAGAGGAAAATAAGTCATTAGATTAACAATTGACGATTCGTCTAGGTAGTAGGTGCTATTACTTTTGTTCTTTTGAGTACAATGGTGGTTTACGAATGAGAAAATATCTCATATAGTTTCAGGTATCATTGGAAGAACTAATCCGATTATCTCGTATCTCTTCTTCAGATAAGAACAATTTTTTGACATCTGTAATGTAATTAAATGTTTCATGAAGGAATGCATGAACAAGTAAACTTATGTAGGGATATTCTATTTCATAATAGACTCTGTTGTGATGTGAATGCATTGACACGTAACATTATTTGTTCTCGTGTGATAATTCTATTCTGATTGTTCATGAACTGGACACAGCTTTACTTATAGAACACAATTTAAATAGTTTATTATTGTTCAATTGACAAGGACCCCTATACGAACAATAAGCAACTTGAATATTTTACCAAGAATTCACCTATCCTCCCATTCTGATCGCCATAGAAAATTGTCTCTAAATTTGGTATAAACATTAACCTTTTTTTCTCGGTATGAATTTTATTTCTCCCGGTCACTCACAACCACCCCTTCCCGTTTTGGTCCTTCCCCCGACACACGAAATAAAATATCTACCCTTCCCTTTTCTTTTTATACAAAACAGTAACTCTCCTTTTTCAACTTACAGTGTTCTGTACTCTTTTAAGTCGATTCTAACATATATAAAGATGATGGTTAATTCTAGACAACTTTCAAATAGAATGTTTAAATCTCAAAGGTTTATCATATTTGCTATATTCACTGGATTCATCACTTTATTAATCATAACTGCAGTATCTGGACATCATGAAGTAATGGTTCAATCAGTAAAGTCGTTTTCAAATAAGGCGAGCGATTCATTATCTGGGCTTTATAATGGAAGTGGAGGCGATGGTGTATATGATGGCGAAGGTGAGAATAATCAACTGCTTGATAGACAAGAACAAGAACTTGAAGATCAGCAAGATCGGGAAGCTGAGGAGCAGGCAGAGGAGAACGCAGTAGCCAAGGAGGAAGGTATGGAAGCTGGAGCGGAGGAAATTACAAATGAAAAGGATTCTCAATCGTTTAAGTTTGGGACAAGTAAAGGAGCACCTAAACAAGCAGCAGAACCAGCAGCTGAACCAGCAGCAGCAGAAGCAGCAGCAGAAGGAAAGGAAGCTAAGGAAGCAAAGGAAAAGGCCAAAGAAGAAGAGGTCAACGAGGAAGCTAAAGAGGAACAGGCCAACGCGGAAGCTCAAGGGGAAACTAAAGAAGATGCTGAAGAAGTTCAGGGAAAATCTAAACAGGGATCACCTGCAGTAGGAGCCCCGGGAGTCGACTCAGGAGCCGACTCAGAAGCAGTAGCATCTTAAACAGTATTAAACTTATATAGTAAACTATTATATAAAATAACCAACCAAGACTTTTACACCCCTTTCCAAATCCCTTTTTCTATATATGAACCTTTTGGTTTATCTTTTAATAATCCAATCATCATTAATTCAAAACAATTCTGGATAAACCAACAATAAGTCATCTTATGCCATTCTTCATCACTCACCTCATCTTCTTGACCTAGCAACTCAGTTCTATTTAATGAACTTTTAAAAGCTTGATAAAAATCATGCATATTGATTTGTACTGGTGCTTCCTTATATACTTTAAATAATGTTATTAAAGTAGGTGTGACGAGTGGAGAATGATTGGGATTAACTAACTTATTATTTAAATAAGTTTGACAATTTTCTAAACTTAATTCAATGGTTGATCTTAAATTTGGTCGTAAGAGATTTATCATTAAATTTTCAATATCTTCTTCAAATAATACCTTCTTGGAGCGGCCGGTGGCAGTGTTGGAGGTAGAAGCAGTGCCACCACTCATGACGAATATTTCATGGAATACAACATCTTCTAATTGAATAGTTAACAATTCATTATCTAAATATTTATGAAGGATTTGAGAAATCAATTTAAAATCTTCCAATTCAGTTATAGATTCATTTAAATCAATTAATTTGTCATCTTTAATCAAGGGTGATATCACTTCTGTACAATTATCAGTTAAATCTAATAAAATATTTCCAATTTCTAAATCTGATAAATTCATTAATGAACGAATTAGTTCAGTTAAATATTTTGAATTTAATAATTTCTTATTAATTAATAATTTATATAATTCAAATTTTTGTTTCTTTAATTGATATTGTGATTGATAAATTATATTAATTGAATTTATAATCGCCAATTTAATATTTTGAAATTTTATTTGTGAATTGTTAAATACTTCAATTACTGAATTATCGTCAGTTAATAATGACTTGACATGATCAAATTGTTTATTGTATAACTCCTTTTCAATATATTTCTTAAATGATGGTAATTTTCTTAATCCATTGATATATAATGTATCATCCAATTGTAAAGGTTTCTCAATTAAGATTGATAGCGGCAGTTGATAAAAATATATCATATAACATAGTTTAATTTCTGAAATCAATGAATCGATTGAATTATTTGAATTTTCAAATCGATTTAATATTAATGTAGTTAGGTTGCTGCTTAATAGGAGGGTTGCAGAAGCAGCTGGTGCTGCCACTGCTGCTGCTGTACCTTCACTTGCTGTCTCCTCTTCACTAGTCAAGAACAAATTATTCAATATAATATATCCTAAACTTTTATTATCATTACTTTTAAACTTAAATCCATTAATCAACAATCTAATATCATAACATAAATTATCATTAATCCAATTACTTACATTATCACAAGATAATCCCATAACAATTTTCCAAGGGATAATTTTACAATATGATGATAAAATTTTTAATAATTGATTTAAAACTTGATTATTAATTGAATTTGTATCTTCAATGACAAGGATTAATTTGATGTTTTGATCAGGATTATTTAAAAACCATTGTTCAATTGATTCTGGATCATAATTTACTCGATATGATAAATATTCTTCACTTTGTGGGAAAATTTCTATAAATTGTTTGACTATTTCACGTAGTGTTGATTTTATATTGGCACAACTTTTAGAATTGATTTTGATGAGTTTGTATTGTTGCGGTTGCAGCAGATGCTGCGCCAGCTGCATCTTCTTCTGCTTCTGCTGTTGCGTCTTCTTCTGCTGCTGTTGACGCAGCAACTGGAGCTGCTTCGCTTGCTCCTCCTCCAGTTGAATCAACTGATAAAACTCTTGTAGAATTCTTAAATTATTAGCAATATTACTAGTCAATTGAACAAATCCAATCGATAACTTGTCATCAAACAAATTAATAAACTTCAACAAGTTCTGAAATAAATCATCATTGGCATTATTTAAAATTAATTCAATTTTATTTAATTGATTTATCCAAATTTTATTAAATATTTCAAATCTATATTGAACTTGTTCTTCGGTTTCAAGTCCATTGAATAATGGTATGAATGGTGTATGGTTTGATTTTGGTTTTTTCGGTTGATTAGTTAGTTGACAATAAATTTCATGAAAGATTGTTGTTGATGTTGTTGATGTTGATTTGGTGGTTGCTTTCTTTGGTTCGATATAATAAAATGCCTTTTGATTGTTATCTTCTTGGAAGTTAGATGGATATTGTTGTTGTTCATCATCACTGGATGAAGGGATCTCTTCCAATTCCGGTGCGATTGGTCTCTTCCTTGATACTCTTGTCATTCCCATGAGTATCGTTTCCAACTTGGCAACCAATTGTGAAATCAAAACTTTCAATTTTGAATAAAAAAATCAAAAAAAAGTTTTAAAGCAAGTCACGTGGCTAAACACGTGATGATTTCCCAATTAGGAAATTATCGGAAGGTATTTTAATGAAAGTCGGCCGATATATCCGAATACTCAAACACGCCCATACCCCACCACCACCACCACCCAAAATGGGTAATCAACCAGCTTAATAATTGATATACAAAAGCATTATGCAAGGACAGTTCTACTATTGCTGAATGAGGATATTCTATAAAGCACAAGGGATAATCCGGGTGGATACTAGAAAGAAAACACAAGAGAACTAAAACATAATAGAGGCATTGTTTCAATCGTATTTGGGTATATTTAAGAGAATTTTTTGTTTTGTACTTTTATAGTATATGCACAAGGGGTCCCCATGGTAATGAGAGAGGAAATTGTTAACCCGTGGGGCCCAAGTGGCCTATAGCTCTTTCTCTTTGATATTTCAAAGGGGATGTAAGAGATATATAGGGTAATCAGTCAACTTAGATGATTTATGATAGAGTGTATCAAGAAAACATCTGTAAGTTTATTTGGCATATAGGAAATAACAATGTCATAGTGATGGCATGTGAAAAAGTTAATGCAATGGTACAATACAGATTTCATTGTGTTTCACCAAGAAAAATAGTGAGAAAGCTTTTTCGAAGACTTTTGACCGATTGGGTGATTTGAGTTCAACACCTTATTCCATATTAGGTTACACTCTTGTTTAGGGGGGTTATGGGATTATTAGGAATGTAATTGGGTATCATACCACTCTTTCCTTCATTAAACTTTTTAAATGTTGGTGCTTTTTTTCCCCTGATTTTCCTAATTCTGCTTAAACTTTTCTATCACCCGCACCAGTGACGCACCAGTGACGCAGCAGATGCACTGAAAGCAGTGACAGACTTCGTACCATCCTCTCCCTCCCCATGTTTTTATCCCTGACAGATTAAAGCTTAAATTGCGCATACACATTTTTTAAATTCTCGCACTTCCGACTCCCTCCCTCCCCATGCGAAAAAAAGAATATTTAATACCGTTATCTTTCTTATCCACGTTTTTTTATAATTACTTTATTATAGTTGCTCATTATTAGCTAACCATTGATATATTCACAAAAGCATAGATGTCTGAGGAGAAAGATACTACCGTGCTTCGAAACAGAAAGCAGCAGATACAGGGAGATATCAATGAAAGTCCACGGATAGTGGAAGTAATCGATAGTCCTATATCTACATTTAGTCATGATGATACTTTTGATTTACCAAGTTCTCAAGAAAGTTCTCAAGAAAGTGACAATTCAACTATAACTTCTGGATTAGATGTGAAGGAGTTATCCCCCAAACCAGAGGCTGAGGAGAATACGACTCATGTAGAGACTGAAGAAAAGACTCAACCAAAGACCGACACCGACACCAACACTGAGATCAAGTCCAAGGAAGGAAAGTCCGACACCAAGCAAGAAAGCACCCACACAAAACAAGACAAGCGTAAAACAATTAAGAAATCTCCATCCCGGCCATTTTTACATATTGCTCCATTAAACACTCCAATGTCACATAGGTTAGAAACCCTTGGGATAATCTGGCATTGTATAAGTATCCCATTTTTTCTTTGCTTATTCTTTTTTTCAATAAGTATGGGTTGGGTTGTATGGCTATTAGTTATCGTCCCCTATTTCAGTTGGTGGTATGCATTTGATTTACATACTCCTGCAAATGGGAAAGTTGTCTATAGAGTCCGTCGTTGGATGCAAAATTTAATTATTTGGGAATGGTTTTCCAATTATTTTCCAATTACAGTACATAAATCGGTTGATTTAGAACCTACTTTTACATATATCCTTGACGGGGATGGTACCACTTCCAAGAATGGTTCGGATGGGGAGGCGGAAGACGAGGACGATGAGCAAGATTTGGTTTCTGAAAATTCAAGAACTATTATTGATAATATCTTCAAATTTTTCGGATTGAAAAAGAGATTAAATGATACTGATCAAGGTTCATCGGGGTCTGAATCTTCAGTTAAGAAATATAAAAAAGTATCTACTGGGCCCAGATATATATTCGGGTATCATCCTCATGGAGTTATATCAATGGGGGTAGTGGGGACATTTGCAACAAATGTATTAAGAAATGAACCTTTTAAACCAAGTTTTAAATTTTTAAAGCCATTATTTCATGATCCTTCTAAAGGTGAACGATTATTTCCTGGTATACCACAAATATTCCCTTTGACTTTAACTACACAGTTTATTGTACCTTTTTATCGTGATTATTTACTTTCATTGGGGTTAACTAGTGCTTCTGCCAAGAATATTAAGAGTTTAATTAATAATGGTGATAATTCAGTTTGTGTAGTGGTTGGAGGAAGTCAAGAATCATTATTAAATCATATGGTTGGTAAGAAAACCCGAGTTGGTCATGGATTTAAGGGTGAGAAACAAGGAGAGGGGGATAAAGAAGAGAATAAACCACGTAGTGAAGTTAAACTTATCCTTGCAAAACGTAAAGGATTTGTTAAAATTGCAATTGAATTGGGTAATGTATCTTTAGTACCTACATTTGCATTTGGTGAAGTTGATATTTATAAATTGACGGTACCAAATCCAGGATCTTTTGGTGAAAAATTTCAAAAATTTATTAAAAGTATTTTCCAATTTACTGTACCATTTTTCAGTGCAAGGGGAGTATTTATTTATGATTATGGATTATTACCTTATAGAAATCCCATTGATGTATGTGTTGGTAGACCAATTTATATCCCACCTGGTGTATTACAAGATTATTTAAAAGAACATCCTGAATTACAAGAACGTGAAGAGAAGGAACAACAACAAGAACAGGAACAGGAACAGAAACGGAAACAGGAACAAGAAAGTACCAATGAATCATCTAAAAAGAGCAAAAGTAAAACCCCTCTTTTATCTAAATTATATCCTAAAATGGGTAAAGGTAGACCTTCAACTAGAACTAAAATTCCTCATGAATTATTAGATAAATATCATAAATTGTACATTGAAGAATTGCAAAGAGTATTTGAAGAAAATAAAGAACGTTTTGGTTATGGTGATGTTGACTTGAAGATTGTTGAGTAAGCTGGATTTTCATCCTACCCCTCCTTCTCTGTGTAGTGTTGTATAGACTTGATTAGAAAATAAAAAAAGAGACAGTATTAAACGTTATTTTGAGTATTATATATTACCCTATGTACATAAATAAATCATCTTTCTCTAACTCATAATAAAATATCATCAAATTCATCAAAATCCTCGTCCAATTCATCTTGTTTAATTCTTAATAATCTTTCCTTTTCGGTGTCTCCAACAATTTTATCTCTCTTTTCATGTAATGATTTATATTGTTTATATGATTTCCTATCAAATTTTCTTCTTGAACCACCATTACTTTTAAAGAATGATTTACTTGGACCTAAATTCTTAGTTTCAAATTCAATAATTTCTTTATCTATAGTTTGTAATTTTTGTTCATTTTCACGTTGTTTAATCAACATTTCTTCTTCCCATTTTTTAAATGCAAATGGTTCAGTTCCATAGGGTGGTATACCAAATAATTTATGCTTGGGGATAACTTTCCATAAATAATCATCTCTTATATTTTCTAATCCTCGATTTAATGTCATCATACCAGATATTGATTTTTTAAGAGTATGTTCAGGAGCAAAATCAGGTTCAATAGTTATTGTATATCTCATCATATTTACTTCATTGGCATTCTCTTGACTTCCTTTAACTATCTTATCTATTTCTTCAACCATTTTAGTATCTTTTTCAGTTATTGGTGTGGTTGGTTCAATTTTCTTTAATGATTCTTGAGGGATTTTAAAATCAACAAATTTTTCTGGTATTGTTGATGAAGCAGTGGTTGTTGATGTAGACTGTTTAGTTGGGAAATCTATACCGAATCTTTTAAACAATGATTCTTCGCTTTCATTTTTAATTCCATCTGGAATTTGGGGGAATTGACTAAACGGAATAAATTTAGTTTTAGGATTAGCAAGTTTACTAGTTGGTGTTGATGAACTTGTACGTAATGATTTCCTCTTACTTCTACCTTGTCTTTGTAACTCTATCTCACTAGATGTTTCAACTGATTCGTTGGTGGTGGCCTTGGATTGAGATGGTTTGCCCTGGGCCTTGCTAAGAGTATTAAGCTTATTGCTAATTGCCAACATTTCTCCTTTGCCACTTGGTGGTGGCTTACTGATGAATCTGACTGCTTGTAACGAGAAAGCTGGCATATACTGTGCCATCCTCCTAAGAGGAGTATTGGGGTATCTTGCAGTAAGCATGAATGAAGGTGTATTCAGTGGGACAGGGTGTAAAACTCTAAAAAGTGAATGTTACGTAATTCATGTTGTAGTCAAAAATGTTCTTGTCATTAAACAAATGGTGGAAAGGTTTTTTTCCGTTTTAAATTGGTAAAGACACGTTATGGGTATCTACGGGCACGTGACTGTGTAAATGTTTACAGTTTAGCAGTAACTGTGGTTCATCAGTTTTTACAGGTTAAGACCCTTGTGAAAAAAACTCGACCTCTCCCCCCAACGGTTTGTTGGTTTGTTTCTGAGCCATCGTGGGTTTCATACCAAGGGAATTTTATGGTAAGAATTGTTCCCAAGAACAACATAACAAAACTATTAAGGATGTCATTACATAGAGACGAAAAGGTTGATATCACAAAATTACCTCATCATTACGATGGTAAGGTTACTTTAGCAGTTATTGGTGGTACTGGGTTATATGATTTACCAAACTTACATCCAGTGGCAAGATTGACCATTTCTACTCCATGGGGGTTCCCATCTGGTCCTATCACCATTTCTATGACTGAACTGGGCTTCCCAGTGGCATTTTTGGCTAGACATGGTCCTCATCATGATTTATTGCCATCTGATGTCCCCAATAGAGCCAATATTGCTGCATTAAAGAGTCTTGGTGTTAAGGCAATTATTGCATTTTCAGCAGTTGGTTCATTACAACCGGAGATCAAACCAAGGGATTTCGTGTTACCTACTCAAATTATTGATAGAACTAAAGGTATTAGACCCTCTACTTTCTTTGAACATGGATTTGTTGCTCATGCAATGTTTGGTGAACCATTTGATCTTCAATTGAATAAATTAATTAGTGACAATGTTCCATCAAGTGGATTCTTAACCGGTGAAGCCGATTCTCATAATCATACTCCGGTTTTACATTCTAAGGACAAGACCAACAATGGTGAAGATTTGACTATTATTTGTATGGAAGGACCACAATTTTCCACTAGAGCTGAATCTAAATTATATAGAACTTGGGGTGGTTCAGTAATTAATATGTCAGTCTTACCAGAAGCTAAATTAGCAAGAGAAGCTGAAATCGCATATCAAATGATTTGTATGTCAACTGATTATGATTCATGGAATGAATCTGAAGAACCAGTCACAGTTGAAACTGTTGTTGGTAATTTAAAAGCAAACTCGGCTAATGCTTGTAAATTAGCTGCTCGATTGATTGATGTTGTCGCTGAACATGGTAGTGAATTAGGCGCTGATTTAGAAGGATCGATGAAATTTGCTGTTAGTACCAATCCTCATGGAGTCAAAAAGGAATTATTAGAAAAAATGCATTTCTTATTCCCTGGATATTGGCCAATTCAATAGATGGCCTGTGGGGAGAGGCTGCTTATCTGTGGTGGCTCCTCGCAATCTTCCTTCGGATGAGGGGATTTTTCTTTGACTCGGTAAATATGAAGTATATTGTATTTTTGACATTTACAGTAGTTTAGCGTAGTTTATACAGATATAATAGATTTAAAACATTACCGAAGTAAAATTTCCACAATTGTGGAGTAGGGCTACGATCTTATCGGAGTATATAATATCCGCATGCGTTTCAAGTACGGAAATGGTATAAAACATAACAATAGCAATAGCAATAACAATCACAATCACAATAAAAGATTACATTAAACAGTTTAGGCTTAAAAATTCAATATGAAATTATAATTTTGATGCCGTTCTACTGAATGGAACATCATGTAATTAAAGAGGGACCTGAAATTTTATAGAGCGAAAAAAATATTCAATGTAAATTGCTGCAAATGTTATCTCGCATGTATGACTATGATGATAGCTTACTTTTCAAACTCCTGAATAGGAGAATCACAAAGTTTCAATATCACACTATGAGTCACCAATACTGGTATTAATTATAAATAGCTGATTTATTTTCCGGTATATGCAACTGCTATATTCATTTTGCATCGAAGGGTCTATATGTCTAAGTACGTAGTTTGTATAATGCAACCTATGACCATCCCCCGCTCCCCCCTCGCCCAAACTCGCTAGCAACCTATTTTTATCTTTTTAGATATAGATAGATCGACAACAACAATAATAAACCCCTCGGTGATTTAGATCCATGTGTGCTATCTTATCTCCCCTACTATCATGCGACTATTGGTGGGGAGAACCCCACATACATAAATAGATTTCGTAAAAATAAGTTTGTTTAAACTGAAAAGCAATTAAATACGTAGCAAGAGAAATTTTTGATGCCTTACACGGTGCTTACATTTGGTTCATCAACTAACAGTAACCCACGGCGGGATCGGCTTGGTGGCTTACAAAATTAATAAAAGCTTGGTCACATGATCTCATACAATAAAGCAAAGAACAAAAAATTTTTTGAGTGAAAAAGGAAAAATTGTTCGGTCCATTTATTCAAGTGGCTCTGAAAATATTGTCTGACTGAAGTGATGCCTTTCGGAACAATAGGATAAAGCTGGAAAAATATGAGGAAAAAGAAAAGAGAAATAAAAAAAGAAAGGTACAAACAATGAAAAATCGTACGGCATGAATGTTCAAAAACAAAATATTTTTTCTGTATAGGGAAGGACAATGAGATGCTTTTTTTGTACAATGCCGTAGGATTTTTCATTATCAATTATTATTTTGCTAAATCATTATGTCAAAATATTTTCTTACTTTGTTCAGGATGAACTATTCGCATGTTTCAATACTCCATTCGGTAGTCGATACGAAAAAAATAATTTCTTTTTTAATGATGGTACATGAAAAAACGCCCTGGTTTTTTCTTTTTTTTAGCTTTGCGACACAGCTGAACGGAATTGTATGATGTGATCTTCAACAATCCGGCGGAATCTCCACATAAGCGGGATTGTTCTTTTATTACTATTGTGTATCCTTTGGAGGCGTCAACAAATAGCAAGTAATACAATTTGATAAGGATTGCAAGTTTCTTTTATTTTTTTGGCGAAGGGTTTTCACCTGAATAATATTTTTTTGTTCGATTCTTGTCGGATATATAAATCATAGAATAAGTCAAGAAAATTTTAAAGACATTCATAATTCCTATCTCAATACACTATTTAGAGTTTTTCTTGGTTTTTATCACTGTCTGAATTTCAGTTTCCTTTTAGAACATTAGAAAAAAAGTTAGAGCCTCCTAAATAAAAAATGTCTGCTGACGCAAAGGTTGCAACACCAGAAGTAAGTGTTGGTTTAGAAAAGAACTTATCAAACAATGAGATGACTGGTTCAAGTCTCGGTGCCTTCGAAGATGATGAAGGTAGAGAACCAACTGATTTAGAAATGAAGACTTTAAGACATGTTTCTGAAACTATTCCATTAAGATGTTGGTTAGTCGCCCTTGTTGAATTAGCTGAAAGATTCTCATACTATGGTTTATCAGCTCCGTTCCAAAATTATATGCAAAATTCTCCAACTGATACTCCAGCAGGTCTTTTAAACTTAAATCAGCTGGGTGCCACTGCATTATCATATTTCTTCCAATTTTGGTGTTATGTTACTCCAATTTTTGGTGGTTGGGTTGCTGATACTTACTGGGGTAAATATAAGACCATTTTTGTCTTCTGTATCCTTTATGTTATTGGTATTTTCATTTTATTCATTACTTCCTTACCATCTATCACAAGTAGAGCTACTGGTATTGGTGGTTATGTTGCTGCCATTGTTATCATTGGTATTGCCACTGGTGGTGTCAAGTCAAATGTTTCTCCATTGATTGCTGATCAAATTCCAAAGACCAAGCCAGTTATCAAGGTTACCAAATCTGGTGAAAGAGTCATTGTTGATCCAAATATCACCATTCAAAATGTTTTCATGTTCTTCTATCTTATGATCAACATTGGTTCCTTATCTGTCATTGCTACTACTGAATTAGAAGCTCATGTTGGTTTCTGGGCTGCTTACTTATTACCATTCTGTTTCTTCTTCGTTGCCATTGCCGCTTTGATTTTAGGTAGAAACCAATATGTTAAGGTTCCAGTTGGTGACAAGATTATCAACAAGACTTTCAAGTGTGCTTGGATTGGTCTTAAAAACAAATTTAACTTGGATGCTGCCAAGCCATCTTTACATCCAGAAATGAACTACCCATGGACTGATCACTTTGTTGAAGAAATTAAGAGAGCTCTTTACGGGTGTAAGGTCTTCATTTTCTATCCAATCTATTGGGTTGTTTATGGTCAAATGTTGAATAACTTCGTTTCCCAAGCTGGTCAAATGGAATTACATGGTTTACCAAATGATTTCTTACAAGCTATCGATTCTATTGCTATCATTGTCTTCATTCCAATCTTTGAAAGATTCCTCTATCCTTTCATCAGAAAGTTCACTCCATTCAAGGCTATCACCAAGATTTTCTTTGGTTTCATGTTTGGCACTGGTGCTATGGTTTACGCTGCTGTTTTACAACACTACATTTATAAAGCTGGTCCATGTTATGACTTCCCAATGGCTTGCTCTCCAGAATACGCTAATGTTCCAAACCATGTCCATGTTGCTATCCAAACTCCAGCTTATGTCTTGATTGCTATTTCTGAAATCTTAGCTTCCATTACCGGTTTAGAATACGCTTATACTAAGGCTCCAGTTTCCATGAAATCATTTATTATGTCTTTGTTTTTGGTCACTAATGCCTTCGGTTCCGCTTTAGGTATTGCCTTATCTTCAGTCTCCGAAGATCCAAAGATGGTCTGGACTTATTCTGGTTTAGCTATTTCTTGTTTCATTGCTGGTATTCTTTTCTGGGTTATCTTCGGTCACTACAACGCTAAGGAAGAAGAACTTAACCAATTGGAATACGCAAATGAAGAAAATGATTTGATTCCAGTCAGTTCTATGGCTCAATCACACAAGAGTCTTGCTTAAGCTTTTCACATTTTTAGTTCAATTTAAAAAGAGGAAAGGAAATTATCTTTGCAATCTTGTATATTATTTTACCATTTCCATTCCTTTGATATCAAACCTTTTCTTCTTTTTCCATTGTTTATGATACTTCAATTTTTTACGATAACAATAATTAATAAACAAACGTTAATATTAAAAGTTTAGTGTAGATGGTTTCTGTAGAATAGTTTTTCATTATGTCTGTTTCTTTTTTTTTTGCAGCCATTATTTTTGATGGCTATTTTCTTTTTTTTTTCTAAGCTTTAATTTATTTTGTCAGAATACAAAAGAAAAGTGTCTGACAAGAAAAATACAATTCAGATAAGGTTTCAAAATATCTCAGACATTTGTTTGTGATTTACCTTTCGTTAAATTACTTTTATGTGGTGTTATATTTATCCTATCGATTGAGAGCCTTTGGTTTTGGTCCCTTGATGTGGGGTAGTACAGAGCTACCATAAAACAATCAGACATTAAAAGACTTGGCCAAACAACAAAGAGAAAGGCATTTTCGTCAGATCTCTCCACCTTATTCCGTAGTTCTGTCTGATTTCCGGTAAAACTGATCAAGGGATAAGACTCCATATGATTGAAAATCAAAAAGGTGTGATTATAGATAACGATTACGGGATTGATAATACCTTGCAAGGAAGAAACCCCCTAATGACATCATTTTTTGCCTTATAAAACATGAAATTTTCTCCAATAGCCACATAGTTAACCCAAAAAAATAAATGGAGTCATAACATGCAAAGCTCGGAATAAATAGTCAAATATCTATTTTAAGTTATCGGAAATATGTAACAAAAAGAAAAATGGAACATTTATTTGAGAAATTTTCTTAGTAAAACTTTACGCACAAACAAATTATGGTTCCATCTTATGACGTACAAAACATAAGCGAGAACCACTCCTAACTAAACCAAAAAAGAAAAGCGGCGATTTCCTTTTTTTTCAATTGATTGTGAGTGTTTGAATTTCATATCTTGTCTTGGCCAGGAAATGTACTAATCATTTCTTTTGGTGGCCTTGATTTGATATAAATATTCCCCATCTGGAGTGTGTTTTTTTTTAATATGTTGCAATTTTTAATTTTCATTGTATTCTTTATTCTTCACATATCAAATATACTATAATGTCTTCAAGCGAAGAAGAAATCAATAAGTTTAAAACCGCTAATACTAGCGATGTCCAATCTCTCACTAGTGAAAAAGATCAAGGTAGAGTTCCAACTGACCTTGAGTTGAAAACTTTAAGACATGTTTCTGAATCAATTCCATTAAGATGTTGGTTAGTTGCCATTGTTGAATTGTCAGAAAGATTCTCATACTACGGTTTATCTGCTCCATTCCAAAACTACATGCAAAACACTCCTGATAGTTCTCCACCAGGTATGTTGGGTTTAAATCAACATGGTGCAACCGCTTTATCATACTTTTTCCAATTTTGGTGTTATGTTACTCCAATTTTTGGTGGTTGGCTTGCTGATACTTACTGGGGTAAGTTTAAAACAATCTTTGTTTTCTGTTGTCTCTACATTGTTGGTATCTTCATTTTATTTATCACTTCAATCCCTTCAATCACTAACAAGAGCATTGCTACTGGTGGTTTCGTGGCCGCCATTATCATTATTGGTTTGGCTACAGGTGGTGTCAAGTCTAACGTTTCACCTTTAATTGCTGATCAAATTCCAAAACACAAGCCTCATATTAAAGTTTTAAAGTCTGGTGAAAGAGTCATTGTTGATCCAAATATCACCATCCAAAACGTCTTTATGTTCTTCTACATGATGATTAACATTGGTTCCTTATCTGTCATTGCTACAACTCAATTAGAACACCACGTTGGTTTCTGGGCTGCCTATTTATTGCCATTCTGTTTCTTTTTCATTGCCATTGCATGTCTTGCTCTTGGAAGAAACCACTATGTCAAAACCCCAGTAGGTGACAAGATTGTTAACAAGACATTCAGATGTGCTTTTATTGCCATGAAGAACAAATTTAACTTGGATGCTGCCAAGCCATCCTTAAATCCAGAAATGAACTACCCATGGACTGATCACTTTGTCGAAGAAGTTAAAAGAGCTGTCTATGGTTGTAAAGTTTTCGTTTTCTACCCAGTCTACTGGCTTGTCTATGGACAAATGGTGAACAATTTTATTTCCCAAGCTGGTCAAATGGAATTACATGGCCTTCCAAATGATATTTTACAATCAATTAATGCTTTAGCCATTATTATTTTTATTCCAATCTTCGAAAGGTTCCTCTATCCGTTCATCAGAAAATTCACTCCATTCAAGGCAATCACCAAGATTTTCTGGGGATTTATGCTCGCAGCCTGTGCAATGGTTTACGCTGCTGTTTTGCAACACTACATTTACAGTTCTGGTCCATGTTACAACTTCCCCAAACAATGTCCAGGTTTTGAAAATGTTCCAAACCATGTCCATGTTGCCATCCAAGCTCCAGCCTATGTTTTAGTTGCCTTATCTGAAATCTTTGCTTCTATTACTGGTTTAGAATATGCATATGCCAAGGCCCCAGCATCTATGAAATCATTCATTACTTCCCTTTTCTTATTCACCAATGCCTTCGGTTCAGCTTTAGGTATTGCCTTGTCTGCTGTCTCTAAAGATCCAAAGATGGTTTGGACTTATACTGGTATTGGTATTGCTTGTTTTATTGCTGGTGTCCTCTTCTGGGTTCTCTTCCGTCACTACAATTATAAGGAAGAAGAACACCAAAAGTTGGATTACATGACCGACGAAGAGGAAGAAGAAGAAGTTGAAGGTGGTCTTCGTCCAATTGCCTCCTTTGCTCATTCCGCAAAGAGCATTCAATAGAATCTAGACCGTTGATTGCTTTTAACGACTTTTTGATGTTACTATATACCAAGTTTGATTTTGTAATATTTATGTTGTTATTTAATAATAATACGTTTATTTATATGTTTACAGTAATATTCCTCTACAAGTCCCTTTGAATCGTGTTAAGTATTTCAACATACGATTTTGAGAAACTTCCTACCACCCAAAGTCTTGCACCAAATTACCAAAAGGTAATACCTCAGTTGCTATATATCAATAAAACATGGGACCACTCTTCGATATGACCTAGCATGAAACAAACAAGAATGCGGCGTTCCTCACTCTAAGCCAATAAGATAAGCTATATATGATGGGGGGGGACCTACACCTGCAAATATTTACGAAGAACTAAAACGCCGTGAGAGATTAGCATTTTTAGAGTTGGCTTTATCTGTAATTCTATGCATGCCGTAATTTCCCCGATTTTCGCACCAGGTAATTTTTTAGCGTTCGTCATGAGGTTGTATTCTGCGAGATTTTTAATACGAGTGGGCGAAATTGCGAAAAGAAATTTGATTTTGGTTTTTTCATATGACGTAATTTAATATATTTTAGGTGAGAGTCAAAGGATCAAAGTTTTTCCGTAATTCAATTTAGTAGAAAAATTTCCCCGTAAATGAGAAATGTAATCAGGTTTCAATTTCCCTAATGAAGAAATTGTTCCGAATCATTTACCTAGAAAAATTTTCCGATTTTCAATTCCCCGCGCGATAATGACGTTCCATACATATCTGGAACCTGAAATATTTTTTGTCTTCGTCATAATTGATCCATTGGAACAATTTTGGCTAAATGTTGGAGATATAAATTCAATTGAGAATCCTTGTCTTGTTGATACAATTTCATTCATCGCTCAACAAAAACGACAAGCACCAAAATTAAAAATGGACGCTTTTTATGCTTCACAAAACTTCCATGAAATCCGCAATTTACTTTCTCCAATCCCAAACTCCCCCAATTCATCCACATATTTAGTCAATGAAATCTACTTGACCCAAAAGGAATTCAGTATAACTTTAATTCCATTGCCTTGTTTACTTGAACGATTACAGAGGGGAGAAATAACGGCATTAGAGACAATAATTGCATTTATAAAAAGATCAATACTTTCACAACCATCAGATGATCATTTCAATTTCGAAGATTCTCATATTCTCGAGGCAATTGATCATGCTAGATACTTGGATTGGTATTTTTCTGAATATGGGAAGCCTGTTGGCCCCTTACATGGGTTACCTATTTCTAAAGAACAATTTGGATGTATTAGTTCAAAAGTTGAACAAGGGGAATTGGGAGATATAAGGTTTGATTTGGTATATTTTGATGATATATGTTATATGAAACCTATAAGTCAAACAAGAGTGAGGATATCCCCATTGATTTAATATAGAGGTTAGTTATTTATTTATTTATTTAATGAAACAACAATTAGACTAATGTGCTGGGCCCCGAGGCCTAGGATGCGCTTCGGCCCATGTAGATTCCTTTAGCAAGTTGTGTATTTAGCAACATTTCTCCAGTGAAAGAACACAGACGACTCTGAATGCCTAATGACAATATATTGCCTTTTACGTTCAAATATAGATTAACCCAATTTAATATTCCCCACAAAAACAAAACTCCCAATACTCTCCCCCAAGTTTTTCAAGTGTAATAGAAGCGCAAATATTAATTTTTTTTTGCATAAACTGTAGAATCTAACTGGCAAACAAAAGAAAGCGGATATATGCATGTATCTGACTTGCTGCTGCTCTTTTTGTTGGTATGTTGATCCTAGTCAAAGAGGTCTTTTATAAACACCGAATTGGAAATGCTCAACAGGATCTCTAGAAATGCACAAATACAAAACTTATACCTATGGTTTATGTTGATAAATGTTCATGAAAATATGAGTTGTTCCAAATCGGACTAATGACACTTTCAGAAGACATTAACAATATCCTCTACGACTGATTTTGAGATCCAATTGAGATTCGACTTCACTTTTGACGAATTTAACTGGAATCAATTTCTCCCTGTTATGTGAAAGTTCTGGATGTGTGTCGCACTAACGTCGCGTCTTTAACGTGATTCTTTTTTTTTTCAAAAAAAAAAAAATATACAAAAATCGGACGCGTAAATCTCTTTAAAGATATTACACATCATCATTCTCTATCCGTTTCAGAAAGCACATATATAGACAACGGCATCAGATGGATCCGACACAACCTACGCAGACGCAACCCACCCAACCATCCACCACACAGACCCAAGAAGGAAATAGTGGAGGAGGTGGTGGAGGAGCAACTGCTGATCCAAATCTTATCTGTCGGATGATCTGTACCACGGGTCAATATACTCAATATAGTTTAGTATTTGATAAAGACTTGAAAAAAGTAGTGGATGGTAAGATGACTTGGCTGTTTGGTAGATCTAATGTGTCTGATTTACAATTGAGTTCATCGTCGCGACTTCTGAATCGGCATTTTATAATATGGTTCCAAATCAATGATAGTTCGGTTTGGATTAAGGATTGTTCCACCAATGGAACCCATGTAAATGGTAGAAGGATTGTGAAAGGTTCAAACTATATGTTGAGTCAAGGTGATGAGATTTCAGTTGGGGTGGGTATTGCTGGTGATGTGGTGAAGTTTATTATTTTATTTAGTGATAAATATAATCCGGAAAAATTGAATCTAAATGGGAATGGATTAATCAAGGACGATGGGATATATAAAGATTTCATTGTTCAAAATGAGACAATTGGTCAAGGAGCATTTGCTACTGTTAAAAAGGCAGTAGAAAGGAGTAGTGGTAAACCATATGCAGTTAAGATTATAAATCGTAGGAAAGCATTGAATACAGGTGGTGGGGCAATGGCAGGTGTTGATCGTGAATTATCTATACTTCGGAAGTTAGATCATCCTAACATTGTTTCATTGAAAGCATTTTATGAAGATATGGATAATTATTATATTGTTATGGAATTGGTCCCTGGTGGAGATTTAATGGATTTCGTAGCTGCAAATGGAGCCATTGGTGAAGATGCTACTCAAGTAATTACAAAACAAATCTTACAAGGAATTGCCTATGTACATAAATTAGGTATATCCCATCGAGATTTAAAACCCGATAATATTTTAATCATGCAGGATGATCCAATTTTTGTTAAGATTACTGATTTTGGTTTAGCTAAATTTAGTGATAATTCAACATTTATGAAAACATTTTGTGGAACATTAGCATATGTTGCCCCGGAAATAATTACTGGGAAATATGGACTGTCTCAATCACAATCAGATCTGCCGAAAGATAATTATTCTTCGTTGGTTGATATGTGGTCATTAGGATGTCTAGTATATGTATTATTGACATCTCATTTACCTTTCAATGGTAAGACACAAGCTCAAATGTTTCAAAAGATTAAAGAAGGTGAATTTCATGAAGCTCCATTAAATTCATATGAAATTTCTCAAGAAGCTCGTGATTTCTTACAATGTTGTTTACAAGTTAATCCAAGATTGCGTATGACTGCACCAGAAGCACTTCAACATAAATGGTTACAAGATGTTGTTGATTCTCAAGATTCAGAAGGTAAAACACTCAGTTTATCTCAATCTCAATCGCAACAATCACGAAAGATAGATAACGGTATACCTATAGATACATCCATGAGTAAAATCGATGAAGATATTATGCTTAGACCATTAGATAGAAAGAATCAAAATCAAGATTTTAAGGTACCTAAAAGAGTTGTTCCCCTACCACAACAACAACAACAAACAACCAACAAGTCAACCTAGAACGAACCCATCACAGCCGCCATTGTCATCACCAAAACACGCACTAGATGAAATCAGCTTAAATAATAGTTTTAAACGAAGCAAAATATCTATGAGTATCCCGTCAACCACTACTAGAGGACATAAATTACTGGATATATCAGAAGGAAGTGTCAATGCAGAAATAGCAGCATTAACACTTGACCCAGTTAGTGATTCATTGTATAAACGGTCTCTTCATATTTCTAGCGACCAGTAACCATAGGGAGAGGAGAATCATGTGATTATTATATTAATGATGATAGAGTATCTAAGTTGCATTGTTTGATATATAAAGATAATGATAATGGATATTGGTTGTTAGATAGTAGTACTAACTCATGTACTTTGAATAACACCCATGTGGGAAAACATAGAAAGGTTCGATTGAATGGTGGTGAAGTATTATGTTTGTTTGTTGATCCAGGTACAACTGAGCGAATTGGATTCCAAGTTAATTTTGAGGATGATAAAGACATTAAATCGGTCGCAGGCATTCAAGTTGTTGATCAAACTCAATTGGATAAAGATTTGTTGGATAGTGTTTCTAAGTTTAGTGTTTGATTATATATTTTGTTGACTTATCCCCGGTTTATATATATATACAAGACTATATACAATACACTGTAATTAAGAGAGTTATTTCAGTTGCCTCCAAGATATTATCTCCTGGCAATTGGATGGTATTGGTTTGGTGATACAAAGATATCCAATATTATAATTGGGAAATTCATTTATGAATTGAACAAGTTGTATTCTTAATTTGTTTAAATATTCTTCCCTTTCATCATGATGTTCTTGTAAATTTAAGTATTCACTAATATCAATAATTAAATTACGTTCTAAACATGCAATTATCAATTCTTGTTCATTAAGATTCCAAAGATTCTCTTTATTTGCTAAACCACTTAAATAATAGTTGTCAACAGATAAATAATTATAATATTGTTGTAATTTCAAACGTAATAATGATTGTGGATATAAATTTATTGGGAAATATCTTGATATCAATCCTAATGATTTACAAAGTAATCTTGCTTGATTTAAATCCAAATTGTACGAAGTTTTCAATGATAATTCAATTATTTCATCATCAGTAAGTTCACTAGTTGTTTTCAGAAGTTTTTGATGTACTTTACTGCTATGAACCTTTGGCAACAAGAAAGGTAAAATACAAGTCAGGGGAGTAATATCAGGAATCAAATAACATACCAATGCCGTGAATTCTTCAAATATAAGAACTGTCAATATAAACAATGGTATTTTACGGATATCCTTTGGAGTTCTATGTAATAGTTGATATTGACTTCTAGATAAATTGAATATCGATTCATTGATGATAATTGGAGGAGTTGAATCTGATGACGATTTTGATGTTGATGTTGATATTGGTGATGATCTCTTGATTTGATTGGCTTTACTATCTCGATAAACTCTATTTTCAATTTTATCCATATATAAATGTTGATTCATTACTTCTGTTAATTTGCTAAACTTAGGTAATCTTATAGCAGTATCCATACCTTTCCAATCCAATTGATTAATCATTTTGAATTGAGTAGTTCTTATGACTTTACATTTCTTTTGATTATTCCAAACATTCTTAATACCTACTTTATAAAAATTTAAGATTACTTTGGCATAAGCAAACAATTGTTTACCTTTAACAATTAATTTGTTTTTATCACTATTTATATGGGATACCTCATCATATATTTGTTTCTTTGTCTTGATAATCAATGGCAATGTTGTTGGTGAATTTATTAAGGAATTTTCATCACTATGGTTGATCTCCAAAGGGATGTTAATAGTTGAGATTGTTGAAGTTGCTTATTAAACGTTAGTCTATTGTTTGGGATCGTATAGAAGATACCATTCTTCACCTTACTTGTTGCTCCCACTTTCATTGTTTTAACTTCCTATCACTTCTTCTTCTTCTTCTTCTTCTTCTGCCCTATTCGTCATCGTCTTTTAGAAAAGTCCCCAATGGAAAATTGAAAAATTATATTTTTTATTTGTTTCTCGGAACCAACCAACTTTTCTTAATAATCAGACACCCTCCCCATCAAACCTTAAGCCAACAAATGACTAAACCAACTAGAAGGGTTGTATCTCCGGATGACTTGAATAAATGGATAGACTCAGATACTTATAATTTGATTTTATCTTTCATACAAAACTTACAAGATCTGGTAATTGGGAAAACTAATGATGAACAAGTTGATTTATCAACCACGACAATAAAGTTATTAAGTATACTTGATAAAGTTAATGAGACCATAGATAGACATCCAGTTGTTTTGGAGAAAGATATCTCTCGATTTGGGAAAGTTGAATTTCGTGATTTTTATGATGATCTTTCTCAAAATTCTCATGAATTTATTGGTACATTAACAACCAATCAAGATAACATAGAGGAATTAAGTACATATTTCCAAGAATCTTGGGGAAATAGAACTAGAATAGATTATGGATCGGGTCATGAACTTAACTTTATCACGTTCCTTCTTTGTCTTAATCAACTCCACCTTATCCAATCTACCGATTACCCCGGGTTAATCTTGCAAGTATTTACTAAATATATGACTATAATGCGTCGTTTACAGAAATTATATTGGTTAGAACCTGCTGGATCTCATGGTGTTTGGGGGTTGGATGATTATCATTTTCTTCCGTTTTTATTTGGTTCTGCTCAATTGGCTTCTCATCCACATATGAAACCAAAACTGATACATAATGAAGAATTGGTTGATATGTATAAAGACAAGTATATGTATATGGAATGTATCCATTTTATCAATACCATCAAGACTATACCTAAAAATCAAGAACAAAAGTTGAGCATTAGATGGCATTCTCCCATGTTGGATGATATACTGGCTGCTAAAAGTTGGTTAAAAATTAAAGAAGGAATGATTAAAATGTATAAAGTAGAAGTGTTAGGGAAACTACCTATTATTCAACATTTTATGTTTGGTGATCTAGTACCTTGTCCCCCTGGTATAGATGAAATCGAACATGGTGAAGAGGAAGAAGGTGATGGGTGTGGTCATGTACATGAAGCGATTAATACTTGGGGTGATTGTTGTGGGATTAAGATCCCAAGTGCCATTGCTGCTAGTGAGAGTTTGAAACTACAAGAGTCGGCGAAGAAGATTCATAAACCAATTCCGTTCGATTAAAAAGTGAGAAACTATATATATAGAGAGTTGTCTAGAAAACTATTCATTAAATCCAATGTTTGTTGATATTAATACATTTCTGGGGAACACTCCTGGGAATGGCAATAATACTTTCATTTTCTTCTTTTCATCGTCAACTTTTGAAATATGAACATATCCCAAGACACTTGTATTTAGGATTCCTCTGTTGGCTTTAGATGCAACAGGTAATTGAGTAATTGCCATTATTGAATTATCTAAATTTGATGAACTTGGTTGTTCGAGTATCTTATAATATTTTTCTAATATGTTTTCTTCTTGTTTACTCTCGGATTCTTCTTCAACTGTGTATGAATCTCCCGAAGGTAAGAATGACAATGTACTCATAAGCTCTTTAGTTATAACCCCTTTATAAATGACCAAATCCTGAAGTTCAATATCGGTTTTGAATGGCGATAATCTAGTCTTGAAATTCCCATTGAAATATTCCTTAATTGTCTCTTCTTGCATTCTTCTGATATAACTATCTTCAACTTCAACAACTCCTGTACTCTTTGGCACTTTAACAATTTCCAATCCTGATTTATGTTTGAACTTTTTCTGTAAATCAATCATCAACTTTTCTGTTCCCATAATGACAATGGTATTTATCCTGAAATCAGAAACAATATTTTCAATTATTGAAAAATCCTTCATGTCTAGTGCAGGAGTATCTATAATAACACCACCATTGTTTACTTGTATATCTTCTTCTAATCTAGATAAAACACTAATCCCTAACTGTGAAATTTGGTATTTATACAAATCAAGATTTTCTTTGATATCAGGAAATCCAAAATTCTTAACCAAAGGTTGTTTAGGATTATGACTTAAAGTACCTGATGTAGTAGTAAATCCCCATCCTCCACAACTCTCTAAATCAAAATTGTCACTTATAGGTGTAGCAGTAAGAGAACCAGGTAATGAAAATACCCCATCTCTTGGATTAAGGTTTACTAAAATCGGACAACTATTCATTTTATGAGCATAAGAACACAATATCTTGGCCAAACTTGTCTTTCCAGTAAATTTATTCCCAATAATTAATACTCTTGGTCCCACTTCTTTCGTTGCCTCTGGACTCGTCATTAAATTCTTATCGGACACCCATTGTCGTTTCATTTCGAGATACATATGCAAATTTAAATAGTTGGTCATACTACTCTCACCACTAATATATTCAACAAATTCTTCATCATTACCTCCACCAAACATATCTCCATCTCGACTAGTTACAAAACTGTATTCAACAGTAACGGGTGAAGTTGGGGCATATATGGCACATTTAGCACCGGCAAAGAGATGAAGGTCAACATTATTGGGCAATTCAGTTCCATAGATTTCTCCAATCCCATCGGTGATTTTAAATTTAAATGTGGTAGAAAAAGGTATTTCGAGACGCCATTCTGATCCAATCGGGATAGTGATTGACGTGGATTCTGTAGGCATGTCATTAACGGCCTGTTGAGTGCCGGTTGTAAAGCCTGGAATTGACATGGGGTTTCTCGTGAAATGTAAGTAAAGTGAATGAAATAGTTGATGTGACTTTTTATTAAAATTGAAAAATGCGAAGTTAGTTTTATATTTTTCATCTTCATTTTGTTCAACTGAAAAATTGTTAAGCAAAACATTTTAGTCAATAAACAAAGAAGCGAAACTATTTCTTCTCGACGAGAAGCATGACTAATTGACCAAGAACTTCAGTATTAACTGATGCAAGCAACTAATTCTACGAATTTCACATTAAGATCATGTGAAGAATTCAGTTGTTTTAATTTGGAGAGTCCAAAGAAACATCCCACGTCCGCCCTTACCTATTGATTATGGAATCCTTATTTGACCCCCACACCAAGCTAATGGGCATATATGTGTGTGCTCTTCATGGGCATATAATTGAGCACACACCTATTCGGGCAATAAACCCCACAAAAACAATAAACAGATGATACCTGTTTAAATATTAAACCTGAAAAGGATTACTACTCTGAAACTAAAGACACTTGGCTGCAAATGCAGTGGAAAAGCAAATTTCTTATATCTCTAACCAGACCCTACCACGGCGTATCTTGTAAAATAGGTTCCAAAGTGATTCACTACTGTGGATTATTACAAAGGTTGCTCAAGAAGAAAATCTAGAAGTAACCACCGTGCCACATAAGGAATATAGTCCATATATTATTATTGAAAGATCCAAAGCTACAAACAGCCTCTAAACATTATCGGTCACTGGATACATTTCCCAACAGGTAGATAAATTGTGAAGCATATGCTTGAGAATGAGGTGGACTTCCTAGTTAAATAATTTCATTTAATGGCTTATGTATCTGGCGTAAGGTATGTTATCGAATGAGATGACAAGAGCCTACCCTTGTATCTTTGCTATTCAAGTTTGACATATTTTAGTTCAAACCAAACAGAAGTTATGTTTGGACTTAAACGAAATCTTCATATTACAATTTTCGCAACAAAAGTTTAGGGACAAAAAGTTGCAAAAAAAAATTTGAAGGAAAGATATGATAAATACAAAACGACTATAATATTGCATGAGACCTTAATGGAATCAAGTGATATCTTTAGTAAAGTTGATTGAAAATCTCGGGAAGAAATTCCACAACAATAAAACTTTACAGTGACACACAGGAACTGGTATTAGACCCTCCTTAATGTCAATTTGTGTTTTTCCAACATTGTTTTGATGGTTAATCCTCAAAAAGTGTTTCTTTTGCCATATTTCCGTTGCATATTAGACTACTAAAATCATTTTGCCATAGCTGCCATTGTAATTCATCAACCTTCATCCCCTGCTACTAGAAATTAGCACCACAAATGCATAATTATAGCAAAACCAGGGTGGTCACGTGATTTATGAACTATGCATTATTCAACTAACGCGGACAGAAATTTTTGTCATCCAAACAGGGCGGTTGGTGTAGTGGTTAACATATCTGCCTTCCAAGCAGGTGTCACGGGTTCGATTCCCGTACCGCTCATATTTTTAATTTTTTTCACATCTTATTGTATTGGACCGTTAAATATTTAAGATAATGACAAGCAGATAAATGATGGAGCTTGAGTATGATTATTTTGTCCTGGGGGTGGAAATAAGGTTCAGGGTATGTAACCTTTAATTATTGGAAGCAACAAAAAA
>LQHL01001688.1:0-14175 GCA_001655755.1 Hemisphaericaspora haegerdaliae
ATATCTCCCAGGATGATTAACTTATCCTACACTTAAAAGTTGGGTATTACATAATGATCAGAGGAACTCTCCCCAAAGCGCCGTCATTATTCAGTTATGTATAGAAATATGTAGAAATTCTGAATTGCGTTAGATATTTACTGCTCTATAAAGTACAATAAATACAGATGTATATTAGTATATAAAATCCACCCTACCCTCTTATATTCAGCTTATATAAGTGAAATGATTTTTACCTCTATATATCGATCTTGACGACAATATGCCCCACGGTCGTGGCTAGACATTAAATAGAAATTACCTGCACTTATTCATGCGCTAAAGCGAGAACTGTAGTTAACCACCGACGACGTCTGTAGTCCAAAATTTAATATTAAACTTGAAGTTATGTCACACGGTTATGTGCAGTACGTCGTTGGACTATCATGGGTTTAGTGAATATTGTTAGTGTTTTAAATTAGCATCTGTTTACAGATAAGGTGTGTTTGACTTGTATCTTCGGATATGGTCTTCGGATATGGGTCTTCGGATATGTTATGTTTATTATTAAGGATACTTATATAATCCATACACTCGATAATTGACGTTGGTTTTTAAGTGCATAAATGCATTTTCCTTCCCGATGAATCCTATGATTCCCTTAACCACCGGTAATCAAGCAATTAAGGGCGACATATGTTCGGTTTTATATAGTTTATATAGAATTGTGTAGATGTATATTGTATATTGTTCTCAATATATGTCGTTAAATATCTATACCTTTTTACACTACGCAGGTGACTACTTTAATCTTTAATGAATAAATTCGGTATATTGAAAACAAAATGATAAATATGTTAAATATGAATATGCTAAATAATATAAACATAAATCATTTTGTTTTTCTTCTTCATTCGTATATATTCAACTATAGATAAACTTTCATTGTTATATATTAACATATACAGGCCTCCTTAATTTGATTTGAGGTATAACCAATGGTGGTTCACATCGTAATAAAAAGATTAAACAAAAAGAACTAATTTATTTTGAACATCTCAAATGACAAACAAACAAGTAAACATCACTGTCATTCTCCATAAGATTCTACAGTGGTAAGAGTTGGCAGACCCTTCAATTAGTGAAACAGTGGAAACATCTCCTGCTGGAGATGATGTAGATTCACTAGCGGAATCAGAAGGACCACTACTAGCAACAACAGCAAAACTAGAATCCTCGAACCAAGTTACAGTTTGCAGACTAGGATTTGGATACCTAGTTATTCCTGATTCCTGATTGGTCTCCGGATATAGCGTTCTTTCGTTGACAGATGATAGCATTGGTTCAGAATTGTTTGAAGTATTTGGAGCGGAGGTAGGATCAATGGTTGTTTCTGGTTCAGAAGTTGGTTTTAAACCTGAACTGGAATCTAGATCAGAAGTGGTGTCAGAGTTAGATGTCTTCTCAGGATGTGACGAGGACTCGGGATCATCACTAGATTCTGTTGTATTTGTTGTGGCGGGTTCCCCAGTAGTTTCTGAATCCGATGCAGTAACTACGTCTGACCTTGATTCTGGGTCCCAAGAACTATCACTAGATTCTGGATCAGAGGTAGTTTTTGTCATTTCTATGGATTCTGATTCCAAAGAAGTCCGTGTAGGTTCAGATGATTCTTCAGGTCTTGGCCGAGTAGACGATTCTTCAGGTTCACGTTCAGACGATGTCTCTTGGGGGCCTGGCTCAGATGATGATTTTTCAGGTTCAGGGTCAGGTTCAGATGATGTCTCTTTAGGGTCCGGTTCAGGGTCAGACGATGTCTCCTCAGGTTCTGGATCAGGGTCAGACGATGTCTCTCCTGGCTCAGGTTCAGGTTCAGATAATGTCTCTTCAGGTTCAGGTTCAGGTTCGGAAGATGATTCTTCCGGTTCTGACTCAGATGAAGTCTCAGGTTTGACAAGTTCAGTTCGGGTAGTCCACTGGCCGTCCGTTGTAGTGACAATAACATCCACAGTTGACCCATTTTCATCAGTGGTTCTGGTCAGATATGGCTTATCACCAGGAGCCTCATCTGGAAATACTGTCCGGAAGGTGCACGGACACGAATCATCGGGAATGGTGGGGTAGGAAATACGATATGTTGTAGGAGTGATCTGCTTATCAACGAACTGGTTCGGATCATAGCCAGGACCGATTTGGAACAGGTTTGTAATATTATTGATAATGACATCCAAGAATTGATTATCTCGGTACGTGTAAGTACCCCGATGAGTTGTGAAGAATTCTATGTATCTATTACCACCGAATTGATGTACTAGAATTGGACTAGTAGTACCAGTTGTTGAATAGAAAACGAGACATGAGTCATCAGACTTAAGACAAATACTAGAATTCACTGAAACTCCCGAAATTGCCAACTTGGAGGAGTCAGCAATAATGCATCCATTTTCTCCTTCATCGTCCCACATGAAAACATTAATGTTGAGGAAATACATAGAATCGAAATTATAAAGATGAGTGATACCAAGCTTTTCTTCTCCTCGATGGTCTGCCCTATGACTGTAAGAACCGTAATTGTAAAAGGCCGGAATGTTGACCAAGGCATCTGGGGCCATCGAAATCGTCATAGCACCATTTTGGATTAACTTACCAATATTCATTTCCCAATTCAATAACAGCGTGGTATTAATATGCATTTGTCCTTTGTTCTCTATTTGCTTGAAAACGAACGGTTGAAAATCAGCTTTGACCATAGTGGTATGGTACCAAAATTGACCAGAATTTGTTACGTTTGGGGCGTCATACCGAAGTACATCAATTAGGGACAAAACTCCGTTTTCATTTATGTTTACGGTTGTATCTGGGTTCTCAAACGCGCCCCCTCTTTGAATAACCAAGTCATCAATATCTAAAGCGTAAATTAGCTTGAACGCTAGCAATACAAAGTAAATGAAATTGCAAATCATAGTTTAGTTACTTGAATTAAGCTTCTATGGTGAGGAAAACAAAGATGTGAGATTAGTATTGTTATTTTGGAAGCACCTAATATGATACTGAAAAAGAAGCAAAGCAAATTACGTTCTTATTCTTGTCACTCATTGATGTAATGGAACCGTATTACATCACTATATCTATAAACAAAACCTGATATTTTTTGTCTACTTCTTTCGCTTAGTCCTTCAGGCGGGTCGAGTAGCTTAACCTCGTCATTCCATTTTTAACTACTCCGGCACTTATTGAGTGACGAGGCTCAGATGATTTTGCCCAATTTCCGAAATATTACACTGCCGTTCGTTAATAAAGTAAACAACATTATTTAGGTCACACTGTTTACTTCGTTCCTCATTAGTTCTTAGATCATTTTCTGATGTTAGGAAAGTCCACCGGTATAAGCTGCAAAATCAGTACTGAAAGTGATATCCACCTCTCTCTTTCATATTTCATTTTTATGTGAATGTGCGTATCATGGGTCTTAATACTATAACCAATATATTATATGTCCTTATTGAAATCATGCCATTTTGTCTTCCTTATACAATAGTAATATACATGATAAAAATACTTGTATATAATAATAATATTTTTAAAGTCAGTGTTCCATTGTTCTAGACGGTTGGGTTGTCGTGGAATTACCATATCCGCATACTTCTAGGTCCATAAAATTAATTAGTTGTATTTGGCACCCTTTTGGATATTGAAATGAGAACTTCACATACAGAATAATGAGATCCAGAACATTCTTATATTATATGACAATATGGTAATTAAACTATGGAAGCAATCAAGAATTTCCTAAAGTATAAAAGAAAACGAGTACGAAATGATATACTGATGGATCGTGCTTTCTAAAGCGATAATCTCCATGAGATATTTACACCAAAGTAACATACTAAGCCTAGATCAAACAATACCAAATGAAACTCAACTAACAAATAATAACCTAAGTCTAGAGCTGGAAATAACGCAAAGCAAATACAATAAACAAGATATCCAAAATTGACACAATGATACATGAAAACCTTGAAAATGAACCCAAGGAACTTGAAAACAAAGACAGAATCGGATATAATTAGAACGGTTCTAGAGGAGAAAACAACATCAGGTTGTGAACCCATACCAAATAAAAAAAGTACTTCCAACTAGTCATTAAAGGAATCGCAGAATCTCCAGACGTAATACAAAGAGATACACGAAGTTAATACCAACCGAATGTGGAATATGAATACGTGAACCCCCACCCAACAGAGAAATCATACGTGAAGGTGGAAAAATGGAGAACTTTTCTCTTATTAAACAAACATACTCGAGGTGAGAATCCTTCGATACTAGAAGACTGGAGAATATTGAGTTTGGTACATAACAGTAAAACAAATCCATTAGACAAAGGGGGCAAAATCATTCTGAGCTCGACGATGGAAACAACATCTCAAATCTGCATCTTCTGTCAGGGGAGAATTTTAGTTCTGAATAAGGCTAAACAAATTGTGGCCATAATGCATTGTTGAGCGGAAAAGTTTCGATGAGATTAATGGATCTTAAATGAACTGGAAAGTACGAAAATGAACAGTACAAGAATTATAACAAGGAGCTATTGAAGTGACAACAAAAATCACAAATGACATAACTTCAAGTTTCAAGTACAGGGCTTGAACCGTCAAAGGACAAAATAAAATTCGAAATTCATAGTGCACACCAGGAACTCACATACATATCTTATCTGAAACCAGTCGCAGATATTGAGGACAATTAATGGCATTACCACTATGATCGAGAAATGACTTCCATATCGGGTACGGTAATCTTCACATTGAAGGCAGAAGATACTAACCCTAGAAAAATTGCAACGGACTGAAATTTCGATAATAACCATAAACACATAGCAACGGCACGAACGATCAAATTTTCGTCCTTCTTTACGCACCTAACCGATTTAAATGTGAATCAAGAATATGGGCCGCAAGAGGTACAGAAAACGACTAAAGCAAATGTTAGAAAACACATAAATTGGAGATAATCTAAAGAACTCATTCAGCCAGAACGAGATAATGTAAGTCTAGTATTAACAGAGTGCAAAATAATTGAAAGGAGATTCTAATCCAATAGAGTGGATATAAATTCTCACTCAAATCTGACATACCTCACCACAAACAATATTTGAAATTTTAATTGACATAAATCATTTTTAAAAATACTATCACCTTTGACCAATGATCAAATACAACAAATTAACGAATACCACTAATAATCACAAGACGTGAGCGAAAGTTTTCTGGAAATCCACCAATAGGGGATAGAAAATCCACTCATATATAGACTGTAACAAAATTCAACAAAAGATACAGGTGGTTTTTTGTCCATAAACGGTTTTCCTTTCCTCACAAGAAACCTTTACCAGAATGTCCATTTTGACTCGGGATGATGTACAACCAATCCAATGAAATTTATATTCACAATTGTTAATAGATTCCCGGATTGTAAATATCAATTCAGGGGAGTGTTAAACTGAACGGATGTCACACAGTTATGTGCAGCACATCGTCGAACTATCGTGGGTTCAGTGAAAAATTTTACTAGAGAAAGTTTTATACATCTTTTTATTAACGCAAGCTTAAAATATGCATTGCAATTTATCTATACTGTTTTACACCATGCCGGTGGCTAATTTAAGATTATGTTATATTTGTGTTAATACATTAGTAGCTGTTGAGATACATCGAAATTCGGGTAAGTGAATATCTTATTTACAGGAATGAATAATTCAAAATTTTATCACTCTGTCGATGATCCTGGAAGGATAAAATTTTTGGTTTAAATGTTATAAATAATTAATTCTTTTTATAGAAAGGGTGACCTATGAATATAAAGTATACGCTTTCAAAGTATTAAATTTATCTGAGTCATATTGACAATTGTCAAAATTCCGTCTGTCTGGGAATATAGCAAACGTTACCCTATGCAAGGAAACTTATTCCAGCGCTAAATCCTGTGTGTTGAAAAATAAAGATCAGTATGTTAAATATGAATATGCTAAATAATATAAACATATATCATCACCTCGTAATGAGAAGATTAAACAAAAAGAACTCAATTTTTTTGGAACATCTCAAATGACCAACAAACAGGTAAACATCACTGTCAATCTCCATAGGAGGCTGTAGCTGTAAGAGTTCGCAGACTCTTCAATTAGTGTAATAGTGGAAACATCTCCTGACGGAGATGATGTAGATTCACTAGCGGAATCAGAAGGACCACTGCTAACACCAACAGCAGAACTAGAATCTTCGAACCAAGTTTCAGTCTGCAGTTTAGGATTTCGATACGTAGCTATTTCTGATTCCTGATTGGTTTCCGGATATAACGTTCTTTCGGTGACAGATGATAGGATTGGTTCAGAATCGTTTGAAGTATTTGGAGCGAAAGTAGGATCAATGGTTGTTTCTGGATCGGAAGTAGGTTTTAAACCTGAACTGGAATCCACATCAGAAATGGTATCGGGGTTAGATGTTTTCTCAGGATCTGAAGACGGTTCGGGATCACCACTAGCTTCTGTTCCACTTATTGTGACGGGTTCCCCTGTAGTTTCTGAATCCAAAGTAGTAACTGGGTCTGACCTTGATTCTGGGTCGCAATAAGTATCCCTAGATTCTGAATCAGAATTTGTTTCTGTAATATCTATGGATTCTGATTCCAAAGAAGTCCGTGGAGGTTCAGATGATTCTTCAGGTTCTGACTGAGTAGACGATTCTCCAGGTTCTTTCTCAGACGACGTTTCATCAGATGCCTGATCAGATGATGTCTCTCCAGGATCCGGTTCTGATGATATTACTTCAGGTTCTGGTTCAGACGATATGTCTTCGGGTTCCGGTTCAGACGATGATTCTTTAGGTTCTGATTCCGACGTGGTTTCATCGGTTTCTGGTTGAGAAGAAGCTTCGTCCGGTTCAGGATCAGACGATGTTTCGTCAGGTTCTGGTTTGGTAGAAGTCTTAGGTTCAGGTTCAGGTTCAGACGTTGTCTCTTCCGGTTCCGGTTCCGGTTCAGACGATGATTTTTCAGGCTCCGATTCCGACGACGTTTCGTCAGGTTCTGGATCAGACGATGTTTCTTCAGGTTCAGGTTCAGATGATGTCTCTTCAGGTTCAAGTTCAGACGATGTTTCCTCAGGTTCGGGTTCAGGTTCAGACGATGTTTCTTCAGGTTCAGGTTCAGGTTCAGAAGATGATTCTTCAGGGTCCGGTTCCAAGGACGTTTCGTTTGGTTCCGGATCAGGCGACGACGTTTTGTTTGGTTCCGGATCAGACGATGTCTCTTCTGGCTCAGGTTCAAGTTCAGACGATGTTTCCTCAGGTTCCGGTTCAGGTTCAGACGATGTCTCTTCAGGGTCCGGTTCAGGGTCAGAAGTTGTTTCCTCAGGTTCGGGTTCAGGTTCAGACGATGTCTCTTCAGGGTCCGGTTCAGGGTCAGAAGATGATTCTTCCGGTTCTGACTCAGAAGAAGTCTCAGGTTCGACAAGTTCAGTTCGGGTAGTCCACTGGCCGTCCGTTATAGTGACTATAACATCCACAGTTGACCCGTATTCATCAGTGGTTCTGGTCAGATATGGTTCAGCACCAGGAGCCTCATAGGGAAATTTTGTCTTGAAGGAACACGGGCACGAATTATGGGGTATGGTGGGGTAGGTAATTCGAAATGTTCTTTCATCGATCCGCGTATGAAGGAAGTTTTGAAGTTCATAGTCAGGACCGATTTCGAAGGGGTATGTATATGAATTGATATGGACATCCAAAAATTGATCATGTATGTATGTGTAAGTAACATCCTCAGTCGTCTTGAATTGTATGTATCTAGAGCCACCGAATTGATGTACTACTATTGGAGTACTAGTACCACCAGGTTGTGGCAGGAAACTGATACCCGAGCCATAAGAAAGAAGGCAAATATTAGAATTAAATGTAATTGAAGTCATTTCCATAATGGAGGAGTCAAGAATAATGCAGCCATTTTCTCCGCCATCGTTCCACATGTAGGTATTAATATCGAGTAAATACATAGAAGCGAAGTTATTAAGATGATAAATCATAAGTCTTCCCGAGTCCCGAGAATCTGCCCTATGTGTATACGCACCATAATTGTACATGAGCTCATACAAGACGCCAGCTTCTGGGGCCACCGAAATCGTCATAGAACCACTTTGGTTAAACTCACCAATAGAAAATAGCCAATTATGCAACGGGCTGGTGTTTATATGGATTTCTCCGTCGTTCTGTATTTCATTCAACGACAACTCGAGCGGATCTTCATTGAACATGGTCGCATAGTACCAAAATTGACCAAAATTCAACATGGATGGAGCTTGATACTCAAGTACATCAATTAGGGACAAAACTCCGTTTTCATTTATGTTTACCGGTGAATCGGTATGATCGAACTGCCCCCCTCTTTGAATAACCAAGTCATCGATATCTAAAGCATAAATTAGCTTGAACGCTAGCAATATAAAGTAAATGAAATTGCAAATCATAGTTTAGTTACTTGAATTAAGCTGCTATGGGGAGGAAAACAAAGATGTGAGATTGGCATTGTTCTTTTGGAACCACCTTATATGATACTGAAAAACAAGCAAAGCAAATTATGTTCTTCTTCTTGTCACTCATTGATGTAATGGAACCGTATTACATCACTATATGATATAAACAAATCCTGATATTTTTTGGGTACGTCTTTCGTTTAGTCCTTCAGGCGCGTCGAGTGGCTTAACCTCGTCATTCCATTTTTAACTACTGTGATACTTATTGCGTGACGAGGCTCAGATGATTTTGCCCAATTTCCGAAATACTGCACTGCCGTTCGTTAATAAAGTAAGCAATATTATCTAGGTCATATTATTTACTTTGTTCCTCATTTATTCTTAGATTATTTTTTGTTGTCGGGTTATTGATATAGAGAAAGTCCACTGGTATCGGCTGCAAAATCACTGCTGTAAGTGTTATCCACCTCTTTCTTTATACTTCACGCTTATTTGAATTGGCATATCCAGTGCCTCATATTATAACCAATGTATAATATGACCTTATGGAAATCATGCCATTTTGTGTTGTGCATACCTTATTAGGTTAGGTTATTAAAATTTTTCATATAAGAATATTTTTAAAAACCAATCTATTGTATATTATTGTTTGTAAAAAGAAATCACGTAGTTCTGTTTATTATTTTCTAAATTCTGATTTTATTATTCAATATCCACCTTAGGTTGGATATTTAGATTCTCAAATTGAAAGCTGGAAAACTTGTACGGTACACAATAGAATAGCAGTAAATTATCACTTTGTAAATGATCATCATCAGAGAAAGGATGATATCTACCACTATAATTAACTAATCCTACACTTTAAAGGTTGAGTTTTACGTAATGATGAGAGGAACCTCCCCCAAAGCGGCGTCATGACGTATTTGTGAATAAATTCTGTACATTGAAAACAAAAAGATCGATATGATAGATATGAATACGCTAAATAATATAAAAATATATCATCGCATCGTAATGAGAAGATTAAACAAAAAGAACTCAATTTGTTTTGAACATCTCAAATGAGAAACAAACAAGTAAACATCAAAGTCAATCTCCATATGATTCTACAGTGGTGAGAGTTGGCAGACCCTTCAATTAGTGAAACAGTGGAAATATCTCCTGACGGAGATGATGTAGATTCACTAGCGGAATCAGAAGGACCACTACTAGCACCAACAACAGAACTAGAATCTTCGAACCAAGTTACAGTTTGCAGACTAGGATTTGGATACGTAGTTATTCCTGATTCCTGATTGGTTTCCGGATGTAACGTTGTTTCGGTGACAGATGATATCATTGGTTCAGAATTGTTTGAAGTATTTGGAGCGAAAGTAGGATCAATGGTTGTTTCTGGATCGGAAGTAGGTTTTAAACCTGAACTGGAATCCACATCAGAAATGGTATCGGGGTTAGATGTTTTCTCAGGATCTGAAGACGGTTCGGGATCACCACTAGTTTCTGTTCCACTTATTGTGGCGGGTTCCCCTGTAGTTTCTGAATCCGAAGTAGTAACTGGGCCTGACCTTGATTCTGGGTCCCACGAACTATCCCTTGATTCTGGATCAGAAGTAGTTTCTGTAATTTCTGTGTATTCTGATTCCGAAGATGCGTGTGTAAGTTCAGATGATTCTTCAGGTTTTGGCTGAGTAGATGATTCTTCAGGTTTTGGCTGAGTAGATGATTCTTCAGGTTTTGGCTGAGTAGATGATTCTTCAGGTTTTGGCTGAGTAGATGATTCTTCAGGTTTTGGCTGAGTAGATGATTCTTCAGGTTTTGGCTGAGTAGATGATTCTTCAGGTTTTGGCTGAGTAGATGATTCTTCAGGTTCTTTCTCAGACGATGATTGTTCAGGTTCAGGTTCAGACGATGATTCTTCAGGTTCTTTCTCAGACGATGATTGTTCAGGTTCAGGTTCAGACGATGTTTCTTCGGGTTCTGGCTCAGATGATGACTTTTCAGGTTCTGGATCTGGTTCAAGCGATGTCTCTTCTGGCTCAGGTTCAGATGATGTCTCTTCTGGTTCAGGTTCAGGTTCAGATGATGTCTCTTCAGGTTCAGGTTCAGGTTCAGATGATGTCTCTTCAGGGTCCGGTTCAGGGTCAGAAGATGATTCTTCCGGTTCGGGGTCGGAGGAAGTCTCAGGTCCGTCAAATTCGGTTCGGGTAGTCCAATGGCCGTCTGTTGTAGTGACTATAACATCCATAGTGGACCCATTTTCATCAGTGGTTCTGGTCAGATATGGTTTACCACCAGGGGCCTCGTCTGGAAATTCTGTCTGGAAGGAACAAGGACACGAATCATTGGGGATGTTAGGGTATGAAATACGAAATATTTTATCATCGATCCACCGACTAACGAACATACCCAGAACGTAGCCAGGACCTATGTCGAACTGGTTTATATAACCCTCGATAATGACATCCAAGATTTGATTATCTCGGTAGTGGTAATCAACCACGAAAGTCGTCCTGATATTTATGTATCTAGTGTCACCGAATTGATGTACTACAATTGGACTAGTAGTACCACCAGTTTGTGGCAGGAAATTGATACCCGAGTCATCAGAAAGAAGGCAAATATTAGAATTCACTGTAGGTCCCCTGATAGTCAACTCAGAGGAATCAAGAATAATGCATCCGTTTTCTCCTTTATCCACATATATCTGAGCACTAGTGTTGAGGAAATACATAGAATCATAATTATAAAGCGTCTCAATTTCACTAAGTCTGAATATTCCTCGCTCATCTGCCCTATGACTGTAAGCACCGTAATTGTAAAATTTCCAAATGTCGACATTGGAAGTTGATGCCATAGAAATCGTCATAGTACCATTTTGGATTATTTTTTCACCAGACATGCTCCAATTTAATATCAGAAAGGTGTTAATATGGATTTCTCCGTGGTTCTCAATTACATCGAAATCGAACTTTTGTAAATCATCTCTAACCATAGTGGTATGGTACCAAAATTGACCAGAATTTAATATGACTCGGGCGTCATATTGAAGTACATCAATTAGGGACAAAACTCCGTTTTCATTTATGCTTACGATTGTACCGGGGTTCTCAAACGGGCCCCCTCTTTGAATAACCAAGTCATCAATATCTAAAGCATAACTTAGCTTGAATGCTAGCAATACAAAGCAAATGAAATCGTAAATCATATTTCAGTTACTTCAAATAAGTTTCTATAGTGAAGCAAAGAACGATACTAGATTAACATTGTTATTTTGGAAGCACTTTATATGATACTGAAGAACAAATAAAGTAAATAATGTTCTTATTCTTGTCACTCATTGATGTAATGGAACCGTATTACATCACTATATCTATAAACAAATCCTGATATTTTTTGCGTACTTGTTTCGCTTAGTCCTTCAGGCGTGTCGAGTAGCTTAGCCTTGTCATTCCATTTTTAACTACTCTGGTACTTATTGAGTGACGAGGCTCAGATGATTTTGCCCAATTTCCGAAATATTACACCGCCGTTCGTTAATAAAGTAAAGAACATTATTTAGTTCATGCTATTTACTTTGTTCTTCATTATTTCTTAGATTAATGTTTGTTGTTGGGCTATTGGTACGGAGAAAGTCCACTGGTATAGGCCGCAAAATCACCACTCTAGGTGTTGCCCACCTCTTTCTTTATACTTCACGTTTATGTGAATATCCATATCAAGTGCCTCATACTATAACCAATGTATATTAAGACCTTACGGAAGTCATGCCATTTTGTTTTGCTCATACCATAATAATTTAGGTCACTAAAATTTTTATATAAGAATATTTTGTTGGCTTAAATAATAATTAGACCTAGATGCTCGCGGTCGTGTAAGGGAGAAAATTATGTGAAGAATTTTCACCTGGGTAGTCGACTATTTTATTAAAGAGAATTATATATTATTAATAGTTTTATATAAGAAATTGAAGATTTATTGAATAAACACACGTCGTGTAGTAGATATTTCTATCCACCATTGATATAACGGTACTGAACTAGCACCTAGATCTGAATAGAAAAAC
The DNA here is from genome assembly GCA_001655755.1 of Hemisphaericaspora haegerdaliae. Taxonomy (NCBI): domain Eukaryota; kingdom Fungi; phylum Ascomycota; class Pichiomycetes; order Serinales; family Debaryomycetaceae; genus Hemisphaericaspora; species Hemisphaericaspora haegerdaliae. Next base: position 12,567 of record LQHL01001688.1, read on the forward strand.
ACTGTTCCGCAAACATAAGCTACGCTGGCGCAAATCGTACTTTCGCGAACATATTTTTAAAAACTAATCTATTGTTCGTTATTATTTGTAAAAAGAAATAATGTAGTTCTGTTTATTGTTTTCTAAATTTCGGATTTTATCACTCAATATCCACCTTAGGTTGGATATTTAGATTCTTGAAACCTCGAAAACTTGCATGGCACACACGACAATATCAGTAAATTATGGCCACTATCACTTTGTAAGGTATCATCTTCGGAGAAAGGATGATCTCTCCCAACATGATTTACTTAGCTTACACTGAAAATGTCAACATAAGGTATCTCAAGATACGTTTTTGTATTTGTATTATGAATATTATTAGCCTAATAATGCCCGTAGAGAACGACGTCAAATCGTAAGTCTTCTCTTGGTGCTCTACTTATGTTAGTTACCCACTACTTTTCAGATCTAAGAAGAAATGACTAGTTTAGTAGTTTGTATACTTCTAGGTCAGATCTAATAGCCTTAAGTATACCAATATTGGAATCTTCTTCGAAGTTGTGTAAAGCTTCTCTCCTCGAATCTATTTAACTTTCTCCTTAAACCATTACATGTACATGTTTTTCGAAATAAATTTTCATGCAAGAACCTTTTTAGTATAACTTCTAGAGAAAGCCATTTGGAAGTATAGGTTTAGCATATGGTTCAAGTTAGTTAGGTTGACTTGGTCAAAATTGGCCTGCCAGTAAATATCATAACCATTAAACATTCAGAACAGCTCATTGTAACATCGACTCTCAACTTGCTTGTGTTGGACGATATGATACAAACACGGAAGTAGATATGCTTTCTATTAAATAGTGTATTTATAACCTAATAGTAATACCAATGGAATCAAACTATGATAACCTGTTTATTTTTACCCTAATCTTAGAGATCACTACCCACCAAGAAGAGGAACAGCCACCCTCATCAAATTGCAGTAATCAGAGGAACCCAATCTGTCTAGCGGGTCGAATGCGGAAATGGTTGCTATACGAAAACGACTTCCAGTTTCAGGGGAAGCCCCGGCTACAACTTTGCTGACTGTGGGTTGAGTTGGGATATAGATTTGAGTTTCTATAACATTTGCTGTGTTCGTTTTTCCTTGAATGGCTGCTGTAGCCCACGATTGAATACGTTTTGGATATTTGTATGGTGATCACTATGCTGTTACGAGGACGTAGTTATAGAATTGTTTGCAGCAACTACATTGGTAGTTAGTGGTGTTTTTGGTGTTGAAGACCTCGGAAATTGGTTGTTTTGGTGAGTAGTTAATGTAACCAGAGTGCACTTATTGTTAATGAGAATAGCTATTCTTCTAAAACTACTTTCAGTTTTCAGTTTAGGATTTGGACATAAAATTATTTCTAATCCCTGATTGGTTTCTACATAAGATGATCTTTATGGATGCAGTGGATCGTTTGTGGTCCTTGAATCGGGAATCGGGAACGGGAACAATGGTCGTACTTGCGTCTATATCAAAAGCGGTTCCAGGAAACCAATATTGTTTTGGGATCAAACGAATGAGATATAGTGACAATTTCGGTATTCCAAATTTTGCCTAAGCTGTCGAGTTCTCTCTACT
>LQHL01001872.1:0-29768 GCA_001655755.1 Hemisphaericaspora haegerdaliae
GAAATCTTTTTTTTTTTCTTCAATTTCTCTCTCTCACTCTCTGTCTCCCTTGTTTTATTGTTTTACAAAGAATCAAATAAAAAAAATACAAATAAGGAGGCTTTTCTTTAAAAGAAGTTTCATCATTTCCAATAAGAAACCCACATTAGTACATTTAACATTGAATAGATTTTATTCATTAAGTAAGAAAGACAGAAACAATTTATACACTGATACATATTCCCTGATTGTAAAAAAAGAGAGACACTAAATCCCAAATAAAGACATACTAGAAACGATGAATTATAACTTACATCCCGTCACTTATTTGAATGCAAATAATCAAACAAGTGCAAACACTACCCCAAACTTGTCTACAAGTAAGGTACCTCCAACCTTGTCATCTTCCAGACCAAATAGTTACTCAGCACAGCCACAACAACAACAACAACAACAAGGAGGCAATGGCAGTGAACCCATGGATATTGAAATGGATACGGTAACTTCTCCTTCTTCGGCTACTTCTTCCCATGACGGAAGTCCTCATTCATCATTCACGTCACAATCCACAGCAAACTCTCCTGTGACTGATGCCAAGCAACAACAACAACAACAACAACAACAACAACAACAACAACAACAGCAACAGCAACAGCAACAGCAACAGCCAAGACAAGAACAGTTACAACCAGCTCAGACACATATTCGTCAAACCTCTGTTCATCAAACACAGCAACAGAGAACCCAGCAACCAGTACTTCAAGTGCAACAACCAACCCAAGTAGTTGCACAACAACCTCAACAGCCACCACCACCTTTACTTCAACAAAACAACAACAACACCTTAGTTGCAAGTGCTGCTCCAATTGTGTCATCTTTTGTCCAACCTACTTTGCAGGCCCAACAACCTACCCAATTACACCCAAACCTCAACCAAGCTTACAACAATCAATACTACCCACAAACATATCTTTATTCTCAAGCTCAGTTGAACCCTGACTTACAACAACAACAGCAACAACAGCAACAACAGCAACAACAGCCTCCACCACCACCGCCACATGTTACTGAACCTATGATGAATTCTTTTTATCCTACAGCTGGAAACATACCATCAATAAATGACTTGAATTTCAAGAAAAAGATCCCAGCACCAACCGGTAACACTATTAATGGAGTGAAACCGACTAAAAAGACATACAAGAAGATCAGAGAAGAAGATTTAAGAGGTCCGTTCAAATGTCTCTGGGCTGATTGTACCATCATATTTGAGACTCCAGAATTGTTATATGATCATTTATGTGACGATCATGTTGGTAGGAAATCCTCAAATAACTTGTCTTTAACTTGCTACTGGGAGAATTGTGGAATAACCACAGTAAAGAGGGATCATATTACATCACATTTAAGGGTACATGTTCCATTGAAGCCTTTCCACTGTGACTTATGTCCAAAGTCCTTCAAGAGACCACAGGATTTAAAGAAACATTCAAAGATTCATGCCGATGACCATCCAAAGAAGTTGAAGAAGGCTCAAAGACAATTGATGAAACAACAACTAAAGGAAGCTAAGCAAAGAGAAAAATTGGCCAACAAGAAGTTAGGTGGTGAAATGCAAGGTCAACCAAACTTTAACTACTATGGTGGTGCTCAAGTTGATAATGCTATGGGATTTGATGACGGATCAAGAAAGAGAAGGTATGAAAATAATTCTCAACATAATATGTATGTTGTCAATAGTCTATTAAGCGATTTCAATTTCCAAAATACGAGCCAGCAACAACAATTCCAACATCAGCAACAACAACAGCAATATCAACAACAATTAGCCAATGGTGAATATCCAACCAAGAGAATGAAGCAGGACCCTCAATATAATCTTGAAATGTTCAATAGATTGAATCACGTAGACGATCATTTCACCCATCAACCACAACAACAGCAACAACAAATGAATGGTGTTCAACATCATTCTTCTTATGGAGGAGGTTATTCTAATGGAAACGCTGCTGCCATAAATTCCGCACCACCTACCACAACCACAATTGTTAACGGTAACATCATTGAAGCTGAAAAGTTCTTTAATCAATTGTCAAACTCTATTGACATGCAATACCAATCTATGTCTTCTCAATACCAACAGCAGGCTCATGCTCAACAACAACAACAACAACAGCAACAACCCCCACAACCACAACCACAACCACAATCGCAATCTCAACAATCATTATATCCTGCATTACCTACCATTTCTAACACAGCATCAATCAATACTACCAACAAAGATGCCATTGTTAATAATCATCAAGGCTTCTTACCTTCTTACCCACAAATCAATAGACCTATGGGATATACCAGTATACCATACAATAGTGCTCAAGGCGGTATTCAACAACATCCAACAGCATTGGAATTTGGTACTGTTTCTACATATCAAAAGGCTGCTCAACCATTGTATGAATCTCTGGAAGAAGATTACTTAAGTTCTGATTATGATGAAAAAGAAGATGAACTTGATGAATTATTCGACAGCTTGAACATTAGTGATGACGATGATGAAGAAGAAGAAGACGATGAGGATGAGCTAGATTTAGAAGAGATAATGATTGACGGATTTAATCTTAAAGACGTTTCAAGACATAGAGAAATGGTTGCAAGTGTCCTCGAATACTTGAGAACCCAAATTAGAGAACAAGAAAAGCAGCAAGACGAAAAAGAGGAAGGACAACAACACAAAGATGAAGAAAGAGAAGAATTGAAAATAAAGGAAGAACGTAAGTTGTATCCTACAATTGCTGCCTTTTAACAAGTTAACATTTTGTTAGAAAATTTTTATAATACCCAGATTGCTTTCGATGTTTCTTATGTATCATTTATTATTATTGTGTATTTTTATTTTTGTTTTTCAGTTCTTTTTATATTTTATATTTTTGATTATGTTTAGTCATTATAGCAATGCATATCATCCAATAGTTTGATTTGTCAAATGTTTAATTTTTTCAAAGTGTAGTCAATTTGTCTTGTTGATTTTTCAAGATGGTTAAAATGGTGAAAATCGTTGATATTTCAGATTTCTTTATATTTATTTGAACGTCATGTATTTACAAGAATATATATATACATTACCATATTACTCTAATGATGCCTTATACCTTATTACTCCAATGCTGCCTTATACCTTATTACTCTAATGCTGCAAGTATCATTCCTGAACCCAAAACTTGGTTTCCTCTGTACAAACACCCAACTTGACCAGGTGTCATGGCTCTTGCGGAATTTTTCAATTCAATTCTCATTTCATCATTATTTCCCGTTAATTCCAATTTCGCAATCTCTTGAGGAGTTCCTAACGAATGGAATTGAAACTTGATATCTTCAAGTGGCATGTTGAGTACTTTTTCACGTGGGTATATCCACTCCCAAGAATTCACAAGTACTTTAGATTTGAACAATTTAGGATTATTTGAACCCCTAACAATGACTAATTGATTTTTACTGGTAATTTTCTCGGATACAAACCACAAACCTTGATATTTAGGATCACCTTGGGGCATGGATACTGAAGCTCTTTGTCCAATAGTACAAGTCCAAAGACCCTGGTGCTTACCCCATACTTTCCCATCTTCAGTAACGATATCTCCTGGATTTGGGGCAATATAATCATTTAAAAAGTCCCGGAAATTATTTTTATCAGGACTTACAAAGCATAATCCTTGAGAATCAGGTTTAAGTGCTACATGTAAATCAAACTTTTCTGCAAGTTCTCTGATTTGTGGCTTGATGTAATATCCTATTGGTAACAAGATTCTAGACATGGTTGATGGAGGGATTGATGATAAATAATACGACTGATCTTTATTTTTTGAAAAACCTCTTAATAAATGATATTCACCAGACTCATTATGTTTCATTATTCTAGCATAATGACCAGTCACCAACCACCAGTTTTGGCCTTTATATTTGTCACCTAAATAGTTCATCAATCTTCCAAACTTGACATATTTATTACAACTTGTGTCAGGATTTGGAGTTAATCCATCAGCATACTTTTGTATCATAGGTTGAAAGACCTCTTGCCAATACTCCCTTTCAAAGTTTACACGCTCACAAGGAATCCCAATCTGTTTACATATCCTTTGAACATCATTCCAATCACGTTCTGTACATTTTGCCGTCTGTGACCAGTTTGCCATATAAATACCTCGGACATTTTTATATTTCTTTGCATACAAGGCTGCACATACTGACGAGTCCACACCTGAGCTCATGGCGACTATAATTTTATCGTTCGGGTTAGGTTCCGCTTGTGTATATTCTTCCGGCTTAATGGGATTGGTTGGCTCTTCCTTTGTTTTTGAGTACTGTTTATGAATCGGATAGAATGCTGCAGGAGTGGGATGAGATGGTGAGGAAATATCGGAATAAAACCGACTAATGTAATGGGGTCGGAGTCGGGGTCGTATTATTCTACAGCAGCTACGCCGTATGATATTAGAAAGCATCGCTTACCTTGCTTGATGATGATAATGTTATCTCCGGTGAGATATAACTTGGGAAGACATCGAACAACTTAGCAAAAAAAAAAAAATAATGAGAAATGCAAAAAAGAAGAATCATAACCACAAGAAGTCCCATTTCGAGACACAAGAACCCTTCTCAATACAGTTTGAACCGTTTTGACCAGTACCATTTTAAAGCCGTTGTCAACAAGCTCAGAGAAGAAAAAACTAGACAGATAAACATTCTTCTTCGTACTTTTTCAGCATGATCGGAACGATTCACAACCGAAATAACTCCGAAAAACATGTAAGGAACAAAGCTTCTACTCCCAAATGCCGCAACTTTGTCCCGGATCAAATAAAAGATAACGTCAATATGCAGGAGTTTTGAGAAAATCGAAAGGCATTACTGCTATAGATTGGCATATGAGTAATAAGACCCTCCACCATTAACAATTTACAATGTGGGGAGGGATTTCCGATCGGATATGCTTTTTTCCGAGTCATATATAAATCTCAACAAAAATTTTTCAAAATCTTCTTGAACCCTTCTTGTTTTCTCCATTGAAACATCCAAGTATCTTTCCTATACCATGTCATTGAAATACCTTGATACCGCCAAAAAGATCTTATGTATTGGTCGTAACTATGCTGCCCATATCAAGGAATTAAACAACATTGCACCACAACAACCTTTCTTCTTTTTGAAGCCATCTTCGTCAATCTTAAAGCCAAACGATGGTCCATTTTTGGTTCCAAAAGGTGTTGTTGTTCATCATGAAGTTGAATTGGCATTCACTTTGAACAAAGATTTAAAGAATTTACCTGAATCCTTTAGTCCTAAAGAAGCTTTGGACTGTATTGAAGGTTATGCCTTAACTATTGACATGACTGCTCGTAATGTGCAAGATGAAGCTAAAAAGAAGGGATTACCTTGGTCTATTGGTAAAGGTTTTGACACCTTTTTGCCAGTATCCAACTTCATTACCAAGGAAAAGATTCCTGATCCTTATAATGTTGAATTGATCTTGAAGATTAACGGTGAAGTTAAACAGCAAGATAAGACCGATTTAATGATTTTCCCAATTCATAAGATTTTAAGTCATATGTCTTCCATTATGACTTTGGAAAAAGGTGATTTAATTTTAACAGGTACTCCAAAGGGTGTTGGTCAAATTGTTCCTGGTGACAAGATTGAAGCTTATCTTAAAGTTAATGATGAAATCATTGAAGAAATCAAGTTTGATGCTGAACAAAAACCAGGTCCTTATGAATACAAAGAAATCTAAGATCTATAATTTCTATTTATACTATATTTATAATTTTTAAATAAATATGCCATCCATTGGAGGTTGGAATTGTCTTAATATTATATTTGCTTCACTCATGACTTTATGACTTTGAGTATCCATTGAATAGCTTTGAGCATAAACAACTTCCTTAATACCAGATTGAACAATCTTTATAGAACATGTTAAACAAGGGCAAGTGTTACAGTATAATATGCTATCACCTCTAATTCTATCTCTACCAGCCTCCAACAAGGCATTTTCTTCAGCATGCAAGCAGAGACATGTTGCTAAGGATGCACCACTACCATGTCCCTTATTACAACGAGAACAACCACCTTCATTACAGTTAGTTAAATGACGAGGAGTCCCGTTATATCCAGTAGCCACGACACGACTATCTCTTACAATGACACATCCAACTCTTCTTTTCATACAATTAGACCTTAAAGCTGCCAAATCTGCCAATCTCATAAAATAAGAATCCCAAGTAGGTCGTAATCTTGAAGAATCCAACAAGTTCAATTCCAGTAATTTGATATAAAGATCCTTAATTGAGGTTGAAGTATTGATGATTTTGACTTGTGCTTGATTATTTATTTCAAGCAAAGGATTTTGAATATTGAATAATAATTCATCATTCTTTTGAATAAATTGTTCCAAGGCAAGCAAATTATTATCAGGTTTAAGACTATATCTTTGAAATCTTAAACTTAATGGAGCATCAATAGATATATGCAAGAAAAATGGTCTCTTTTGTAATAGTTTCAACATGGTCATATCATTTATATGTGAAATAACATAGTTTTCTCTCCAATTAACTGTAACAAAGTCAATTAAAGCATCTAAATCTTGAAATTTTTCATGAATTTCCATCTTGGAGTAGAATGGAGATACGTTATCTTTAGATGGATTCGGAGTATCCTTAACTAATAATGAACCATTTGATTCGGGAATTGGAGTTGATTCATCTGATGAATCAAAGTCCATGCCACCGGTTTCAGTTTCAAAAGAGATTAGTTTAAACCCTTGAAATGTTAAATATCGAGCGACTTCTGTCTTTCCAGAGCTGAGAGTCCCCGAAATACCAATCAACATGCTTACTTGGCTATAGCTTTGAGTGGCTAGAATGTGAATCAAAAATACAATAATTTTTATCTTAAAATTTTCACGGTATGTTTCTTTTTTTTGCTTTTTCGCGTTTATAAATAAATTGATTTAACGTGCGTGTGTTGCAAAACATTTGAAGTTTGCTAATTGCTTTATCTCAAACAGAACCAAAGTCTTTTAATTAGAAATGGTACCAGGTGGAGATAGTTGTTATTCAGAAAAGTTGATATATATTCCGAATATTAAAGAAACTACTTTTGGGAGCAGCTATAAGTCATATGCATTGATTGAAATTGTACTTGAACAACATGGTTGGATAGTTGAAAGTTACATTAGTATGTATAAACTTGATCCTAACTTCTGTACTGGGTTATCCTCATTCAATTTCATCAGATTACTAAATAGCCACATGGTGGTTTTTTCATCGTAAGGGATACGACGGATGGATGGAAGCATCTTTAAAACATGACAAGACACGTGCAAAGACCAAAGAACAGAAATCTGTCTGGTGCATCTTGTATGTTACGAGAGTCAATTACAAGTAGAAGTTCTCCTTTACAAATGCAACTGGCAGAAGGGCATAACTATAATCAAGTAATACAGTAGTGACATCTAATTTGTTTTGCACAAAAGTGTTGCTCGAGCACCAAAAGGAAAAACATCTTTCAGCCTCATAACTGAACCTGTTCTGTGTGATGTCAAATTCACTGAGAGGATAACAGAACAGTCGTATTTCTTCTGTAAAAGCATGGGAACCCCCCCTTTACTTGTTTAAATATAGAAAATGTCAATTTTTAAATTTGATATTTAATCACTCCACAAAATCCTTACAAACAAGGAGAGAGAGGGACAAGAAAAAAAAATAAATAAATGCAAATTCAGGGTAAGCTCCTTCTTTGGTTAAAGTTTTAGATCTTTTTATAAAGATTTATAAACTAAGATTATATCAATTGAAACATATTTATACACCCCATCCAATAACTAATTGACTGAATCATCAAAAAATAGCAGCATTAACTACCAAAAATAAGAAATGAGATTAATCGGATTCCTACTATTATTATTTGATATCCTGGTGGTACTATGTCTTCAATCACAACACAAACCAGGTTATTGCAACACATATGGTAATTGTGGGAAGAAATCAGTATTCGGAAGTCAACTCCCATGTTCAAACTTTGTAGAGGCAAAGAAACCCGATCAAGAATCACAAGCAAGATTGAAGGAAATTTGTGGAGAAGAATTTCAATTAATATGTTGTTCACCAGAACAGATTGATGCATTAGAATCCAATTTAAAACGAGTTGATCCAATTATATCATCTTGTCCTGCTTGTCGTAAGAACTTTTATGATTTCTTTTGTAAATTCACTTGTTCATCAAATGAATCGACATTCATCAATATCACGAAAACCGAGATTGCTAGAGATACTGGCAAGGAAATAGTCACTGAAATAGACCAATATGTGGATCCTGCAATGGCTCAACAATTTTTTGATTCTTGTAAAAATGTCAAGTTTTCTGCAACTAACGGGTTTGCTATGGATTTAATTGGAGGTGGAGCAAAAGATTATAAACAATTTCTTAAATTTTTAGGTGATGAAAAACCGTTATTAGGAGGATCACCTTATCAAATCAATTTTGTGTTTGAAGTTAATGAAGAAGAAAAGAGATCAGGTATTCAATTAAGAAATGATCAATTAAGGAATTGTGATGATAAAGAATATAAATGTGCCTGTACTGATTGTGCAAATTCTTGTCCCAAATTACCTCATGCAAGAAGATTAGATAAGAAATGTATGGTTGGTATTTTACCTTGCTTTTCCTTTGCAATTGCAATGATTTGGGTATGTATGATTGTGGTTCTTGGTGGCTATCATATATATTTAGTAAGATCCAAATCAGGCAGAAATCATTCATTTGCAATGTCAGAAGAAGATGATATGGATAATATGATAAGTCCAATGATCTACGTAACGGTTAGAAAACCAGGAGTGAAAGCATTACTGTTGAGACTTAATCAAAAGATTCAAGACGCCTTTAGTAGTCTTGGGTATTTCTGTGCAACATATCCTGGAATTACAATTGGTACCAGTTTATTAATATCTATCATGTTATCTACAGGATTAACTAGGTTAAAGTTGGAAACTGATCCGGTAAATCTTTGGGTAAGTCCCAAGGAACCCGCGTACCAGAATCAACAGTTTTTCGAATCCAATTTTGGTGAATGGTATAGAATTGAACAGGTTATTGTTAGTTCCAAAAATGATACACCGGTTTTAAATTGGGAAACTTTGAAATGGTGGTTTTCCAAAGAATTAGAATTGGAAAATTTAAATTCTGAAGTTGCATTATCAGATATTTGTTTCAAACCACTTGAAGAAACATGTGCAATTGAATCATTCACGCAATATTTCAATGGTGATATAGGAACCATTAATGAAGATAGTTGGAGACAAAAATTACAAAATTGTGTTGATTCTCCAGTAAATTGTTTACCTTCCTTCCAACAACCTTTAAAATCACATGTATTGTTTGATAATGATGATATTTCCAAAGCTAGAGCATTTACTGTCACATTATTAGTCAATAAGGTATCAAATGATAAGGAATTAACTGGAAAGGCTCTTGCTTATGAATATCTGTTTCATAAATGGATAGAAGAATTACAAAATGAAAGACCAGATTTAAATATTGCCTTTTCTACAGAAATATCCTTAACTGAAGAATTAAATAAATCTACAAATACTGATATTAGAATTATTATCATTTCATATTTGTTTATGTTCCTTTATTCTTCATTAGCACTTGGTGGTAAATTACCCAAAAGAAATTGGCATTCACTAGTGAAAACAAGATTTATGTTAGGATTATGTGGAATTATCATCATTCTTTTATCAGTAACTGCTTCAGTTGGGTTATGTTCATTAATTGGATTAAAATCAACATTAATTATTGCTGAAGTTATTCCGTTCTTAGTATTGGCTATTGGGGTAGATAATATTTTTTTAATTGTTCATGAATTACATTTAACTACCGAACATTTCCCTGATACTTCATTAGAACTTCGAATTTCTCAAGCTTTGGGATGTATTGGTCCATCATGTTTCCTAAGTGCAATTTTACAAATTTCAATGTTTTTATTGGCAACTTCAGTTGATATGCCAGCAGTGAAAAATTTTGCATTTTATAGTGCTGGTGCAATAGCTATAAATTTTATGCTTCAAATGACATGTTTTATTGGATTATTGGCATTGGATCAACGGAGATTAGAAGCAAATCGAGTTGATTGTATGCCTTGGATTACAATTGCTCCAATTCAACTTTCAGCTGGACAAGCACAAGGTGAAGGAGAAGGTGAAAGATCAGGATCAGGATCAGGAGAAATTGTCGATTCTGATGTTGATGAAGAAGGTGTGAAACATTTGGAGTATAATTTTTCACATTGGGTAAGTAAATACTATGCACCTTTGATATTAAAGAGTAGTATTAAACCAAAGATAATTACAATATTTGTTGTTTGGTTAGGTATTTCCTTGAGTTTATTTCCTCAGATTAAATTTGGATTAGATCAAAGAATTGCAATTCCTAATGATTCATATTTGATTAATTATTTTAATTCGGTATATAAATATTTCAATGCTGGACCACCAGTATTTTTTGTTGTTAAGGATTTAGATTTAAAGGATAGAAATAATCAAAAGAAGATTTGTGGGAGGTTTTCTGGTTGTAATGAATACTCATTGGCTAATATATTAGAACAGGAATTTAGGAGAACCAAGAAATCAATGATTGCCGAACCCAGTTCCAATTGGTTAGACGATTTCTTGACATGGTTAAACCCCGATTTAGATCAATGTTGTAGATTCAAGAAAAGTTCATTAGTATTTGATTATGATTTAGATGTGCCGCAATTTTGTTCTCCAACCACACCAGAACGTCAATGTCAAACATGTTATCTTAATCATGATCCTCCTTATGATTCAAGTATGAAAGCATTTCCACAAGGTGATGAATTTATGTTTTATTTTAATCAATGGATCCAAGAGCCAAGTGATCCATGTCCATTAGGAGGTAAGGCACCTTATGGGAATGCCATATCTAGAACAAATAAACATGTTCAAGCCAGTTATTTTAGAACTTCACATATTCCCTTGAAATCACAAGATGATTTTATAAATGCTTATAAGGCATCACTTCGAATTGTTGATGAAATCAAGAAATTTATTAAAGAATTGGATATTTTTGTTTGGTCACCATTTTATATATTTTTTGTTCAATATAATACCTTGGTAGAATTAACATTTGAATTATTGGGGACAGCAATGTTGATAATTTGGGTAGTTAGTAGTTTATTATTGGGATCAATTAAATCAGCAACAGTAATGACATTGACTGTTATTTCAATTTTGGTTAATATGGGAGGTGTACTTGCCTTATGGAACATTTCATTGAATGCAGTTACGTTGGTTAATTTAATTATTAGTGCTGGTTTAGCTGTTGAGTTTACAATCCATTTAACTCGAGCATATGTTAATAGTACTGTATCATTATTTGAAAGTGAGAATGAAGAGACATTATATAGTAGTTTTATGGCTACTACGAGTTTACATGATTTACCAGCTCGTCATCGTAATTTAAGGGCATATGGTGCATTAAGTACAGTTGGAGGATCAATTATTGGAGGAATCACATTAACTAAATTTATTGGTATTTCAGTATTGGCATTTACTAGATCAAAAATATTTGAAGTTTATTATTTTAGAATGTGGTTTTCATTAATTATAATTGCAGCAATACATGCATTATGTATCTTACCAATTTTATTAAGTTATTTCGGTTGTGATTATAAGCCTACGACGAGAGTTGAAGATGCTGGTCAACTAAGTGCAAATTATAACAATGATGTTGATTCGTATGGAGAAATGGACCCTAATGCCAGTGATAGATCTTAGTTGAAAAGTTACAGTAAATTATAAATTGAGAAACATTTGAGGAGAAAAAGTTACGAAAATATTATATAAATATATATATGTGTTTTTTGACATATGTTTAATTGGATATGTATAATTTACGTTTAATATTAGGTTTTTTTTACGTTCTTCTATGATATGTGTTATAAAACACTTGTATTGAATATTGTTTTTCCACTATAGGTCCAAGGGCTTATAATTGACTTATTTGCTGGCTTGAATTGGATAGATAATTTCCTAATTAAGAGACACTGATAAAAGTGAAGGGAAAAGAGAAAGGGACGGTTATCTGTAATAATGGTGTATATGCAGGCACATACATTAAAGTCATTCAAATAAAAAGTTTCGTCTAAAAATAAAAATTTTTTGTTTTTCTCTTTGGGATTAAAAACAAAAAGGCAAAACCAAAAAGTTTTACTTTCTCTCTTTTTCCTTTTGAACCCACAACCAGAAGAAGAAGAATTAGGACAAATCATTCTTAAATAAACATGTCAGCTAATTATACATTCACATGGTACGTAGACATCAGTCAATTAACTATTTAAAAGGGGAATCTCTATAGTCTATGACTTTTGGGAATAGATAAAGGGTTTTTTGCCGTTCAGGGTGTTTCATTAAAGAGAAGGAGCGAGGAGGGGCTATATGTGAGATAATTGTTTTAAAATTTGTAATCACCTTTAAACAGGTCGAACCGATATCATACAACTATATCATGCGAAATGACTCGTTCAATTGATTATATATTAGTGATTACTCGAGAATTGACCTTTTTCCTTTTTTTTATTTTAATGTGGTTTCTCATCCCTCCCCCTCCAGAATCTTCACACGAACAAAGCAATCAAAACAAACAAAACAATAACAAACAAAACAAAAATTGTATAGAGAGAGTTTCCCCACTTTCATCAAAACAAACCAAGAAATATGGGAGTTTGAACAAATCATACTAACTTAAAAATTTGTATAGGCCAGCTGGTCCTGAAGAAGTTATTGTCACTGGTACTTTTGACAATTGGACAAAATCGTTACCATTAGTAAAACAAGCGGATGGTTCTTTCAGTCTTGAAGTACCATTACCTCACACCAGTGAACCAATCTTGTACAAATATGTTGTTGATGACGTATGGCAAGCTTCTCATACTGAAAAAATTACCAAGGATGATGCCGGAATTGAAAACAATGTTTTGGAATTTGATGATTTGAAAGCATTACAAGCTCATCCAACTACCATTATCCCAGAATCTGGATTAGCTAATCAAGTAAAAACTACTGTTATGCCAAAGGAAGAACTTGTTCAACCTAGTATTGCTGGTGAACCAGGTATTCAAATCCCAACTGATCCACAAGCCTTGGCTGCTTTTAATGAAGTTAGAGATGTCGATCCAAAGACTTTGAATGAACCAGAAGGACAAGCTACTGAAGCAAGTCCTTCCCCATCCCCAATTCCAGGTGTCGATACCTCCAATTTGACTGCAGAAGAAAAGAAGAAACTTAAGAAGAAGGTCAAGAGAACTCAATACAAAGCTAAAAAGAAGAAGAAGGCTGCTGAAGCTGAAGCTGGAGCTGTTGTAGCAGAAGGTGGCGAAGCTGTCCCAGCTAGCACCTCATCCTCTTCATCTTCCTCCGAAAGTGACGCAGAAAAGGAACCAGCTCAAGAACCATCAAGTGAAGCCGTTGCTGCTGCCAATGCTGCTTATGGTAAAGTTGAACAAGAGCCTGAAGTTGCCAAAGAACCAGTTGCTGCAATTGTTGAAGAATCCAAGGAAGTCAAGAAGACCGCTATCACTTCTGCCGATGCCGCAGTTCCAGAAATTGTTGAAGATGGATTACCAAAAACCTTAGATCCAAAGGTCACCGAAGAAAACGAAGTTGACGCATCTCCAGTTGTCAAAGAAGCTAAGGATGAAGGCCAAGAAGCAATTGCTATTGCTGAAGGTCCTAAGAAAGATGTTGAAGCTGTAGTTGAAGCCGCTGACCAAACTGCACCTCTTGCTGAACCAACTGAAGTTGAAAAGGAAAAAATTACAAAGAAAGTCGAAGAAGCAGTCAATGGTGGAGTAAATGGTGCTAAGGATAAGGTGAAGAAAGAATCTACTACATCTAAGAAGCAAGAATCTTCCACCAAGAAAACATCTGAAGCTAAGACTGAAGAGAAAAAGGGCGGCTTCAGAAAGTTCTTCAAGAAGATTTTCCATTAGATAGAGCAACTAGACCACATACCCTTATATTCTCAGGACCATCATTTTTTTGCCCACTTGAGAAATCATACATTGGTTTATCATCACCATATCAGATGCTTGTTTTTCTTATTTTTATCTTATTTCAATCTACAATTTTAGATTGTGTCGTCAGTTTAATTCATTGTGGCTGTTTTATTTAATGTATTACCTTATCTCCTATTAAGGCATTTATTGACAATTAGGAAGTTTATCGTATTCTTTTGTTTTTTTATTACTTTACTTTACTTTTCTTTAGTTTAGTTTATTGTGTATGTTTAGAACATACTATTAATACCATCGACATTGTGCTTGTGCTCTCACACATTCATTATTATCTTCATTTTTCAATAGTACCCCGAGTGTCTTTGTATTTAGGGTTGTTTAATTCAATTTATGAACCCTCTCTCTTGTTCCACGTTTGTTTTGTTTCGTGTGTAAATCAAATTTCCCAAAAAAGAAATGAATCTCTCACCAAAAAAATTCAAAAAACTTTTCAAGATACAAAAGAAAATGAGAAGAGCTTCTTCTATCTTTTTTATTAACCAGTTCTTTTTACCAAATAACTTATCCAAACATACAATCAATCATGGATGATCAAGCCCCAGTTCCAACTAAACAATTATTTGTTAGACCTATAGATTTTGAAGTTCGTCGTGAACAGGTTGAAGATCACTTTGCTGCAGCAGGTCCAGTTGTTGATGTTCAATTAATGAGAGGTTTTGCCTTTGTTACTTTTGAAAATGAAGATGATGCTACTCGTGCTCTTGAAACATTAAATGATTCCGATTTCAATGGTCAAAGACTTTTAGTTGAATTTGCTAAGGAAAGAAAAGAAGACACTAGAGGTAAATATCGTGTCAAGTTAACCAATTTAGAAGATGGTACTGCATGGCAAGATATTAAAGATTTCGTTAGAGATAGAACTGAATTTGAACCAAGTTATGTTAAGGTTTTCAGAAATTATGATACTAATGAAGTTGTTGGTAATTTAGAATTCTCAAGTGCTGAAGAATTAGAAAAGGCTATTCCATTGTTAGACAAGGCCGAATTCAGAGGTGTTGTCGTTGGTGCTGAAGAAGACACTTCTCCATTCGTCCCACCTCCTCCAAGAGGTGGATTCAGAGGTGGTCGTGGTGGCTTCAGAGGTGGCCGTGGTGGCTATGACAGAGGTTTTGACCGTGGTGGATTCAGAGGTGGCCGTGGTGGATTCAGAGGTGGTCGTGGTGGTTTCGATAGAGGCTTCGACCGTGGTGGATTCAGAGGTGGCCGTGGTGGCTATGACAGAGGTGACAGAGGATTTGACAGAGGTGGATTCAGAGGCGGCCGTGGTGGATTCAGAGGTGGCCGTGGTGGATACGACAGAGGTGACCGTGGTGATTACCAAAGAGACGACAGAGACTCTTATGTCCGTGAAAGATCCCCAACTCGTTTTTAAGGATTTAAAAGGTCGTTTAATCCCCCCCGTTATACTGAATCATTGTTTGTGAGTGTCGCAAGATAAGAAGATTTAAAGTTTCCCCCTTATATTTTTGTTTTAAGTGTATTGTTTTTGATGAGAAGTAATGTGTATTATGTAAGAAATATTATTTAGTGGATTCAGTTTTTACAAGCAAAGCCAAAAAAAAAATAGAGAAGAGTCTTGCAATTAAGTGAACAAGTTTCATGAGTGCCATGTTGTATGTTTTTCAATTCTAAAATTCGTTGATTAAGTATAAGCTTTTCAAATATTAATCAAAAAAGGAAATCAATTTCCCTAAATGATCATCTAATGAAATATGTTTCTAAATTTTTTTTAAAGTTTTATCATCGGAAAATGTGTTATAATCTCGAAGTTCTGAATTTCCAGACTTCAAAGGGGGGTTATTCACTTTTGATAGTTGTTTTTGGGGTTATGGAAAGGAGTATAGATTTATAGACTAATTATTAAAGTAATATCTTTTTAAGTGTTTGATTTCCTGTATATAGTGATAAACCATCTTGGAAATCATAATGTAAGAGTTTGTTTCTATTTCTTCAATCATCTAGTAAAACCATCACAAATGAATGCAGTATCATTACAGAATGAAATTAGAGAATATGGGTCTCATCCTTTACAACAAATTAAGATTTTTCATTATAACCAATTGAACAAGCGGACTTTTGTATATATTCATGGTGGAGCCTGGAGAGATCCCAACAACACATTCAACGACTTTGAAGAGATAATTGAAAGACACAGAGCTTTGTCAAACTCAAAGGTGAACTTAATTGGTATTAATTATAGACTTTCACCTGAAATAAAGCATCCTTTTCATTTGATTGATATTCTCAAGGCAATGAGATACCTACATGAAAAATTAGATGTTCAATCTTGCCTGATACTTGGACATTCTGTTGGTGCGACACTTATGCTTCAATTACTTAATTTCAGAGAAATAATCAACTTGGGATTAAGTAAATTGGTTGAAAGCCCGGAAATGGTAGGATTAAGTGATTTGATGGACTATGTTGAACACCACGGATTTATACTCGAGAATCTTGTATTTCTTGATGGTATATATGATGTGGCGAATTTATTGCTGGAATATCCATCATATCTGTCCTTTGTTGAAGAGGCATTTGTATCTGAAGACGCAGTTAGAGATTCAACACAACTTTCTAGTAATAAAATCGACAAAAACACAGCATTTAACCTCATAGGGAAGTATACTAAGTTTAAGATCTTACATTCCCTAGATGATGAACTTTTGTCAACCAGACAGTCTCAACTATTTATTGATTATTTATGTCAAAGAAAACAACCAATAGAAATCGTGTTCGAGAATTGGGGACAACACGAGCAAGTATATCGAGGTAAGATGGCGGCAATTCTATACGAACACTTAGCTGACTAATATTCTAATATTTCTAAGTATAAGCAATAGATGATATGAACGGGTCGTGCAAAACTTCCCAATATTCAAATCAGTAAAAATTTTCTTTTTTATTGTGCTCTTCATTTTTCACTGGTATGAAATGAGTTGTGAAAAAGAGTGATAGATTCCATCTTTATAGAAACGAAGCAAGTAGAAAATGTCCGCAGTCTTAGAATCATGGGCAGATGCAGGAGATGAATTCTCTGCTCCACCAGAAGTTATAGCTAATCCAGATGGAACCAAGACAGTGATTACCTTCAGAACCAATCCAGAAGGCAAAAGAGTTAAAATTACCCAAAGAATAAAAGAAGTTAAAGTTCAAGAAAGAGTACATCCTTTAATTGCTCAACGTAAGAACTGGAACAAGTATGGTAAAGAAAAGAATTCTCCACCAGGACCTGATACAAGTACAACTCAACTTGGTGAAAAAGTTGAATTGAAATTAGGTCTTTCATGGAAACAAATTGAAAAGGCAGAAGAAGAAGAAAAGACACAATCAAGAATCCAAAACGTTGTACAAACTATCAAATGTAGAACATGTGGAGGTGACCATTATACTTCCAAATGTCCATTTAAGGAAACTTTGGGTGCTGGTGCTAATGCCGCATCCACCACTCCAGCAGAAAGTAACGAAGCTCCTTCTTCTGGTGGTAAATACGTCCCAAGACATTTGAGACCGGATGCAAGTGGTAATATTCAAACAAGAGAAGCAAGAGATGACTCTTGTACTTTGAAGATTTCTCAATTGAACTCCTTTGTTGATGAAGGTATGGTCAGAAGTGAATTATTACCTAGATACGGTCCAATAGAAAGAGTAACTATTGTCAGAAACAGAGAAACTGGTGAATCTAGAGGTTTTGCATATGTTACTTTCTCAAGTGAAGAAATTGCTCAAAAGGCATTAGATCAATTGAATGGTAAGGGTTACCATTCTTTGATTTTACGTTTGGAATGGTCCAAAAAGAAAAAGACTTAAATTTCTTGTGTATTTTAGTAAGATATGTTGTGTATATATCTATAGCATCAATTTTAGTAAGTTTTTCGAAACGTTTAGGAGATCAATACGTATAGTTTACAAGTAGATAAAGATTTCTTTGGGCTGGTTGACGCAAAAAAAAAAATTGATCGGATGTCAACGGCTAAATTTTTTTTTTCCTTCATACCGTCTCCTCTGTGAGTTTGTATAAAAATCGCTGACCCTGTCTTATAAGGTTTCTGAAACTCTATTTTAATTATAAATCCTGTTTCAAATAAATTTTTTTAAAAACAAAGGAAAGAGATTTGGTCCCGGACCAACTAGTACAAAAGTTCATTCAATTGCAAGACAAGCTTTGAAGAGATAAGTGAAGTTCAGCTTGTTTGGAGAACGATGGCACAGATTGCAACCCCTCCACCATCAAATGGGTCACAATCCGTACCCAAACGAAATTTCTTTAATAAGCTAATTAGAAGGAAAAACGAACACAAAGATCCCAAGAGGGAGACTATGGAATCAGGTTCTCCAAATGAGAGAAGCATTAGGAATCGAGGCCGAAATTCTTCGATACTGAGATCAACTGCTCGGGGTCGGGGACAACAAGACGAAGGTGACATCCGTGCGAACATCTTAGATTATGAAGATGAAAGTTTATATAATGGTGATGAAGAGGAAACAAGTACAACCTACATTGAGTCAGACTTCTCTCTGACAGAATCTTTAAATGAGTTATTGAAGAAAGGAAACGATCAAGCTCCTTCACTAACTGAAAAAATTCCATTCCCAAGGCTCGATACTGAAATTACTTTGAATTTAGAAAATGAGGAAGGACCTCCTTGGGTCGGATTGACATACGAATCACTTATAACGCCGAAGTACGTGAAGATATCAAAACGGCATAAGAAGAGTCCTAGAGTTCTAAACAATTTCTTTCTTGCCCAAGAATTGAATGTGATTGGTAAACCTGAAGATCAAAAACAATCGGAAGTAGCATCCACTGATGATAGTGCAGATGAAGAACATGATTTTTCATTCAACGATGGAACTAGACAAGAAGATGAAACTGTTGGTAGTAGTAGCAACGAAATATTGGTCATGGAATTCAGCAAAGATGGGAAATACCTTGCGGCCGCAGGTAGAGACGCAGTAATTAGGATATGGAAGGTAATAGCATCACCCTTGGGAAGATTGGAGTATAATAATAGAGAAAGGGAAGAAGGTACACCGAAAAGAAGTAACAAGCGTGATCCAGTTTTTGATTCTGCTCCAGTTTTTCATAGGCAACCATCCAGAATACTTAAAGGGCATACCCAGAGTATATTATCATTGGCATGGAGTAAGAACAATTTTTTAATTTCCGGAAGCATGGATAAAACTGTCAGATTGTGGCATGTAGATCGAGAAAGTTGTCTTCAAACATTCCAACATGAAGATTTCGTCACAGCAGTTAAATTCCATCCTTTGGATGACAGGTTCTTTCTAAGCGGTTCTTTAGACAATCATGTTAGGCTCTGGTCAATATTGGAGAAATCAGTTTCTTATATCAAAAGTCTCGGAGAAGACGTATTGATTACCGCACTTTCATTCACCCCAAATGGAGTTCATTGTATAGTCGGGGGGTTCAATGGATCAGTTTACATCTTGGAAACAAAGGGTCTATATGTTATTCAACGTTTTGAAGTAATGGAAAGATCTATCATTCATGCATTCAATAGTAAAAATGGGAATAAGATTACTGGTATCAAAGTTTTTGAGAATCATTTGTATGAACCAGCTGAATCGAAATCTGAATTAGACCAATGGGTTGTATTGTTAACCACTAATGATTCAAAGATAAGATTGACAACCTCTACACTGAAGAAGTTAATTACCAGATTTAAAGGACTAACAAATAATTCATCATCTATTGTTGCAAGTCCTTCTGACGATATCAGGTATATTGTTTCAGGCTCTGAAGATCATTATTGTTATGTTTGGGAGAATAATAGTAGTATTATGAACAATAAACTAAAACAATCTATAAAAGAGCTTGTAATTGATGGAAAAGATCAATTGAACAGGAGGAGTCAACGATACTCGAAATTGATTAATGCAGATAAATTTATTAAGAAGTTATTAGATGATGGTCAACAACTGGCTAGAGATTTTGTAGCCACTGAGAATAATAGTTATTCATGTTTCCATGCCCATCACTCAAGATGCAATGTAGCATTATTTGCTCCAGAAGCAACCAAAAAACTCTTACAATTGTCTGATGATCTAATATTTGATTTACAAAAGAGAGGCGAACAATGTACACTTAATATGTCCAATTGTGAATGTGACAAAGTTACAGAAAAAGATAAAATAGACGAGGCATTACAAGCTGGTCATATTATCGTGACCACTGACCAATATGGATTGATTCGAGTTTTTAGACAAGACTCTGCCCATATTTATAGAAAGAAATTTATTGCTTTTTATAAACAATGTCAATCAAAGATTAGAGCTGATTTTGATACTCCAGGTGATGCATTGATATCAAATGGCTTATCCTCATTAAAAGAAAAGCAAAAGAGGAAGCTCACTGCCGCAACAAGGAGTATGTCTCCTACGAATGAGAGGCCAAGTACCATCAAGAAGAAATTATCTTCAGGTATGAGACTAACTACAAATGCAATAAATTCAACGGCAGCTGCAAGTTGTTCGGCTATGAATGGTCTAGTTGTGAATAATATCTCAAGAGTAGGCTCCACGCATTCGAACATGAATGCGAAGAACGCATCAAGATCATCTAGTAGTAGTGCACTTTTTAACCACGTAGATATGGCATTGGAATTAGATAATCCACTTTATCTGGGAAGAAATGCAAGTGAACTAACATTAAATATTATTCCAAATCAAAAGGCAAAAGTTATAAGTTCCAGTCAGGAACGTTTTCCAAGTTTGGAAAATTCTCCTAATGGTTCGCTTCCCTTGTTGGTAGCAACAAGTAGTCGAACTTCAGCTGGCCGTTATAGTCGTGGGAGCCATGGGAGCCATGGGAGCCATGGGAGTCGCCTTAGTCGTGTTTCATCGCACAATGAACAAGTCAGTCCTAGTAGTATTAGAGAAACACCCTCATTTCACGAGAAGATAGAGAACTTAAAGATATCTCCACTGAATTCAAGACGAGCAACGAACAAGGATTACTAATAATATTTGGTTTTTCTAATTCTAATTATAATTATAATTATAGTTTATGATTTATGAGTTATGATTTATTTTTTCAAATATGGATTTTACATAAATGTTACTTATACAGTTCAACCTATCGAGCGATGACTCTAATTCTTTTTATTAACCCGACCAATATTGGTAAGTCTTTGGCTGACTAATACTAATTGGTAACTTTTCCGAATCTATATCATTGGATAGGTTTTCATCGACTTCCATCTTTTCTTCATCATCCACCTTCTTGATTGGGTTAAGAGATTTGTTGATTTCAGTTACTCTTACAGGACGGATCAAATCATCCAAGACATCAGCTAATTCTGGTCTTTCTTGCTTTAGTTTTTGAATCTTTTCAAATTGAACCCATCTTTCAATTAGTACTTGTTTTCTTTCCAAGTTTAATTGATCTTCAATTTTTATAATGTTTTCTTGTAACGATTCCAATTTTTGAAGCTTAAGATTGAATTTTTCTAAAGTTAATTCAATAACTTGGTTTATTAAATTGGATTCTTCTAACACTGATTCTTGTAAGTTTTTAGTAGAATTATCTTTGAGTAACTCTTGTCCTTGTTTGGTTTCAATCAATTTTTTTGCCACTTCTTGAACCAAGTTTTCACTTATTTTAGAATCAGAACTTTCAATTTCAGTTTCAGTATTTAATAATTTGGTTAAAAATTTATCTTCAATTGGTAATTGAATGAATTTAATGATACATTGCTCTCTTGTTTTTGTTCCAACATGTTCACTAATCTTATCCCATTGGGCATTAGCGTTAGAAGCAATACTGCCATTTGCATTTGGAACATCATATGTACCAAACATTTCAATTCCTTCTAATAATAATAAAATTTCTTGTTCGGACCAATCAGCAGATTCTTGATTTTTTTTCAATTGGATGAAATCAGATGAAGTAAAGTTCAGTGGGAATAAACCTTGATCATAACAGAGCGAACACAA
This sequence comes from Hemisphaericaspora haegerdaliae, assembly GCA_001655755.1. Taxonomy (NCBI): domain Eukaryota; kingdom Fungi; phylum Ascomycota; class Pichiomycetes; order Serinales; family Debaryomycetaceae; genus Hemisphaericaspora; species Hemisphaericaspora haegerdaliae. The sequence continues at coordinate 22,085 of LQHL01001872.1, forward strand.
TATACTTGCATTGTTGATAGTTGAAGATGGATTGTAAGTATAAGATTTAATCTTTAAATTATGATATCTAACTTCAGTAGTATCTTTACCACAAATGCTACAAGCATATTGAACAAGATTGTTGGTTTTGTAATTAGATTTCTTTTCACCTGTAGCATATACATCACGTCTGATTTCTAAATTCAAGGACAATGGAAGTTGTTGCACCAGGTTTTCTGATTTTATTTCAAGAGTAGATGATGGTAGGGATGTAGTAGTAGTAGTAGTAGATGTGTTGGCTGCCACCTGTTGTTCTTCATTTCCCTTTATAATTTGAGCATCTGATGGAACAAATGGAACTAATCCTTCGGGAGTGTCTAAAGTAATTTGGAAATGGCCAGTGTATTGAGGTCCAACAATACTTGGTTTTGTTCTTGGATCTATTTGATAATTGATTAATCCCCATTTTTCCAAAAATTGATGAATTCTTATTATATTAGTGACATCTCCAGATAAGTTTCTACGAACTGCAGTTATAGTTAAATATTCTTTTGGATTTAATCTGAAAGTATTAACAATGAAATCTCGAATATATTTATATCCTTGAGGACTTTTATATGAATTACCTGAATCAGCAAAGAAATCAGGAAATGATTTCTTTTCAATTGAATGAATTCCATTCAAATCAAACCATTTTGAGAAGGAAGGAATAACGACATGAGCTGTTTGTTCAACTAAATAGTTTCTAGCCTTTTCTTGGAATTCCTTTTTTAAAATATCCACATCTACTTTTGGTTGCTCTTCATTGTTTATTGATTGTTCTCCTGGTTGTTGTTGTTGTTTTTGATCATCAGTAATGGCGGCAGGTGTGACAGTACCAGCAGATGGAGTTGGCTCAGTTGTAGTTTCCCTTGGAGTGTCTACCAATGGAGTCTCTGGTTCGATAGAAGACATTGTAATGAATGAAATGTTGTTTAATTGATTGACAACAATACAATAACAACAAAGTTGTACTCTCTCAATAGAAAGCTTGTTGGTGAATTGAAAAATTGAATTTTTTTTGCTGTCGATTTTTTTACGTGCGAAACTCAAAAATTGAGATTGAGTTTCTACACGACTTAATGTCTCTATTTTCAGAACAAGGAGACATTTATATTTTCGTACGACATACGCGTCTTTTTAATTTTTGACCAAATCATAAGTTTTGGTTGTCTTGTTTTTACAACGCACACTTCCCTTTCACTTCAACTCAAAACGAATCAATCAAATGGTTAGAAAGCTGAATCGTTCAAGAGTCAATACAAGGTCTTATAAGGATGCTAGTGACTCGGAAGACTCACATGGCGGAGAAAGTGATTTTGAAATCGAAGTTACCAACAAAAGAAAGAAAGTATCAAAGGGAAATAAGAATTCCAAAAGACAACGTAAAGAAACCAAATCATTAGAACAATTGGAAGAAGATTTAGAAGAAAATTACTTATATCAGGCCTTGGCACATACAGAAGTAGATGTTTCAGAAATTGCTTTGGATTGGATTGAATCTTATCAAGAAGATCAAAATGATGGCTGTTTTGAAGCAATTACTATGTTAGTTAATCTCATTTTAAGAAGTTGCGGATCCCTTTATTTATTCCAACCACATGATTTATCTGAATTAGAATCATCGACTCAAACAGTTCAGGAAATTACAATTGCTTTTGGAAAACAAACTCTTCATAAATTTCCCTTTAAAGCTTTACCAATTTTCAAAAAGAATGTTACTCAATTCTTTGAAAAGATTATCGAAATATCTCATGAAAAGGGTTTATTGTACAAGTATGAACCAGATGATAGTAACAATGATGCTAAGGATGATGACGAAGAGTCGTTAGCATCTCCATTAATGGAATATATTTTAACTTGGATAACCACCTTAACAACAAGTCAAATAAGACCTTTAAGAATAATATCTACAGAAATTATTTTCATTATTCAAAAAGAACTTTGTAATATTATTAAAACTGTTACTTCAAGTCTTGATAAGTCACAACGTCAATTATCAAAAATCAAGAAATCAAATAAATCAAGATACAATACAGTAAACAAGACGATTGAAAGTTATCAAAATCAACATACAACTTTGACTGAATATTTTGATGATATTGGTCAAATTGTAATTAACCATAGATATAGAGATATTGACCCTCAGATTAGGTTATCGTGTTTAAAATATTTAAGTGATGCTATTATTTCATATCCTGACTATTTTTGCAAAGATACCTATATTAGATACTTTGGATGGTTATTATCTGATCCAACTTCAACAGTAAGAGCTGAAAACTCAAAAGTCTTGTTAAGGTTATATAAATCATTGACTGAATCTTCAAGTACCCCTGTGCTCAGACAGTTCACAGAAAGATTCAAAATGCAATATATAAAAATGAGTAAGATTGACACGGATCCCCAAGTGAGAATTAACTGTCTTGGAATATGTTGTGAATTATTTCGTCTAGGATTTTTGGAAGATGCTGATTTAGATGAAGTTATTAAGGATTATCCATTCATTAATTTATCTAAAAGTAATTTAACCAAACTTCAACATGAATTTGCTAGATTTGTTCATGTTATTAATGAGAATCAAATGGACGATCTAAGAGACAAGCACAAACTATTCTTGACTAACTACAGAGCAAATCAATTCACTGATAACTTGGAAGATTGTTTAAAGACTAAAAGTTTGATTGAAATTTTGAGCAAAACTGAAGGCAATAATAACGTTGATGAGATGTATTTTTCATTATGCCAGATTCATTATTATGGATCCAACTGGGAATTCTTAGTTAAATACTTCCTTGCTGATGTGTCACTGATTCAGTTCACTGAAATCAAAGAAGAAGAGGAAAATGATTCTATTGTTGACAACGATGAAACTGAAGCATTTAAGGGATTAATTGAATTAAAAGATTCGGATAAGATTGTGCTACTTCAATTTATTCAAGGTTCTTTAAACCATTTGTATGCATGTGCTAGAACTGCCAAAGAGCAAGAAGAAGTTTCTAATAAATTGATTAAATTTGTTGATTATATACACAATTTACAATCACAGCTGTTCAAATCCTCGAAGTTATTTCCAATTTTCTTAAAGATTTGGACAAATTTGATTGGTGAACCAAAAGACAACATGAATTTATTTCATTTATTTGGAAAATTGGATAGAGAAGATGATTACAATGAAATTACTGAGAAAATAGTTAATTATTTCAAAGAATCTCAAGAAAATGATAAAGAATTTGATGATTTCTTTAAAATATTGGTGGGGTCTCCAGGATTGAACTCAATAGTGAAGGTAAAATTACAAAATCTGTTACAAGAATTAGTTATTGAGGTGATTAATTCATTGAATGAGAGTACAGAAGAAAATGATGAACTGATTGAAAATGAAGAATTCGAACTTGCTGATGGAACCACATATGATAGTGCTGAGATCAGGAATCAAAATGAATTATTAAACAAGTTGAACCAAATATCCCCAGTATTAAACAAGATTGGTGAATTAGGATGTCATGTCAATATTGCCCAATCATCCAATATGCCGGAATTGATTGAAACATTGGTGTCAAAAGTATTAGTGATATTACAGATCCCAATAATAATGAATCGTTTAAGATTTAACTTTTTACAACAATTGCCTTCATTTACTAAATGTATTGAAAGTATGTTGGATTTAATATTGACTGTTCTTTCCTGGAAATGTGAAAAATTAATCTTATTGTCAGCCGATAACCAACACCGTATTTCCATTAAGTCTGAATTTGAAGAAGTGACCGATGTTGTTAATCAAATCGTCAAATTAATTAGTCAATGTGAAAAAAATCAAAAATTAGTTGATTTACAAACATTGCTTAGTGAAAAGTACATCGATTTCTTAATTTCATTCAAAGTTTTCTATGTTAAATTTGATAAACAGAATGAGTTTGACCAATTCGAAACTTTCTTTAATTTATATCCAGAAGTGTGGACAATTACACGAGAGGTACAAACAAAATTGGTTGACTTGTTTTTGATTAAGGAAGTTAGATTGGCAAATGATTTGAAAGTAGATTTGGATAGATTCGACGAGGAAGATGTCAACTATGATGATTATCTTGAAACTGCAGATACAGAACGTTCAGAAAGAAGCATGTTTGACGATGACAATGATGACGATGATGAGGTCGAGGTTCAAGAGATTGATAATACAAATAAGAAGGAACAAAGAATTTGGGAATATGAAAAGAATTTATCATTATATACACTAAAGCTAATCTCGTTGATTAATCTACTGATGGTCAATGAGGAAGTCTCGAAAAGATTGAAATTAAATTCTGAAAAATTAGGTAACGTTTTCATCAAAATTATCAACCAATTGGAGGATCATCAACTTAAATTGAAGGAAAGAAGAAATCAATCACATGTTGGTGAAGATCTACAAGAAACTCGCGAGGACGAAGTCCCTGAAGAGCCACAACAAGAAGAAGAACAAATTAATGAAGAAGTTGATCCCACGTCTTTGACCAGCGCTTCCTTGGAGTCAGTTGTTGTATAGATTTCTTAACTTTTTCTGTAATTATTTGTAGATTATAATGTATGATGTTTGTTTGAGCATATAAGTCCCCCCTAGCCGTGTCCAGTATTCATAAAATTTTATGGAGTGAATTGCTAGTAGCTCTTTATTGACTTTCCAGAGATAAAATAGAGTGGTCTTGGATTGTTTGAATTCAAAACAAAAACTTTGAAGTGCCAATGTGATGTCTTCTTCGTGAAACAAATAAATATATTGGGCATATTAGAGTATATATACAACTAAACAGACTATTAACGACCATTCAATTATTCTGCATCTTTCTCCTTTGTAACAGAGATAGTAGCATCAAATTTTTGATTTTTCACCCTGGTGAATAATTCCTCCTTCTCAGCTTGGGATAACTCCAACTTCTTCTTTCCTTTGACGTGATACATTGGATTTAATTCACGTAAGGTTAATTTTTTGACAAAAGGTAAGTGTCCAGTCTTTTCTTCATAAAGCATCAATAAAATGACACAAATTACTAAAATCCAATAAAGGTTATATGAAATGACCGATCCATAAGTTGCAGAATTTTGCCAACCTAACAAGGCATTGAAAATATCCCAACCATGATCAGTTAATGGGTTACAACAGTTGACATGCCATACTGATTTAGAAATATCGTATGTGCCTGGACCTGAACCATTTTCAGCAGCATCACCACCAGTTGCCCTATTGAAAGCATTAGATTCTAAGAACCAGACACCTCTAGAGAACAAACCAGCAGCGATCAAGTAAAGGATACAAGTTGACATGACCAAAAAGATTTGCATTGAAATACTGGAACCAAAAAAATACAAAATAGTACCAACGGCACCTCCAGCAAGTAACCCAACCACAACAGGAAGTGGAAAGGCAGTGGCCGGTTCGTTGATTCCAACACCACCTACAAAGACAACTGCTTCCAAACCTTCTCTTAACGTAGTGATAAAAGGTAAGATGAATAATGCGTATTTTTTAGTAAGATGACCCAATTTGAATCTATCTTTTTTATTTTCAGGATCCTTTACTAATGCTTGAGCTAACTTTACTCTCCATTTTTCTTTCATCTTATTGATTCTTAACATCGGAATACCCATTAAAGAAATCAAGACGGATGCAATTAAACAGAAGATACCTTCCCATAAATCTTCAGATTTCCCCCAAATATCTTTTCCTAAACCATAGAAAGCACCAATGAATGCACCACCAACAATAAGACAAATTAAAAACCCTAAACCTGCTCCTAACCACACTTGTCGAACTAATTGCTTATAGACTTTGGGATCTTGAGATGAACCTCCTAAACCTTGTTTAATGAAGGCCAATAATACCGATATAACTATAACTGCTTCCAAGGCTTCCCTGAAAACAATGAAAAACACTTGAACATTAAATACGTTAGCCATCCTTTTTCAATTATCAAAATAAAACTACTCAAATAGATTGGGAATATTCACTTGTCCTACTTATTCTTCTTTTTTTGGACTCGAAATTGACTAATGAAAGAAAACAAGAAAAGAAAGATGGATATATTTAAAACAAGAAAACAAAGGGATAAAATATTCAATTCCCGATGGAACAGATAAAAATGAGGCGACCTTCGTATTAAAAAATTTTTCATTTTAGTGTTTAATTATTTTTTTTTTTTTATTTTATAATTTTTTTTTCTACCAGCTGCAATATTGAAAATCCGAAATACATACAAACACAACTCAATTGATAAAGTATACAATTATGTACTTCTACCCAAAACCTAGATGAAGAACTATATAAATCAGCTGAAACCAAGAGAAAGTACCTTAAATACAATGGTCTTACCTTCCGGTAATTTTTATTAATCATCTGAAAATTATTTTTTTTTAAAAAAAGACCCTTATCCCCTTCATTGAAAATCATTTAGTAACTATCAAAGACATTTTGAAAGCAAGATGCAATTTGAAAGTTTGAGAAGCTTTCGTAGAGTAGAACTGCAATGGATCATTAAAAAAAAATGAACGATCCACTTCTTAATAGTGTAGACTGCAATTCATGCCAAGAAATGAAGGATGATCGCCGAGAAAAAAGCCTTTATCAAAACCCTCTTATGGTTGCAAAATTTGCAACCTTACACTCTTAATTAGTTCCAGTAAGTCATTTAGCTTTTCGAACCGATTAGCCGAAACTAGAGTATTCAAATAATAAATAATTACCCCGTTAAAATGTATTAAAAATATAAACACTATACAAAAAAATACCCTCAAAAGATTACCCCCATAATCTTTATAGAGACTCCTATTAAAAAAAATTGATACTTAGTGCAAATCATTCACAAGAAGATTTAACTTCTCATGAATAACTGCATTAGAAATGACTCGACTTGGTAAAAAAGATAAAAAAGATCAACAAATAGAAATAGACCATATAAAACCAACAGCGGAGAATCACTCTTTTTGAGATTAAACTCATCACCATTTCGTATGTGTGTGTGTGTGTCTATGAAATGGTAAGTAATTTTAAAAACAAAAAGTTTAAGACTCTACCACTTATTTGGTTTCTATAAGGTGGTCTTCATCTTCAGAGTTTCTAGCAACGGACTTACCATTAGGTTCATCGCCAAACTTTTGAAGCTTAACTTTTTCAAATAAATCATTCTTTTCAGCTTCAGATAACTCCAACTTCTTCTTGCCCTTAATGTGATACATTGGGTTCAATTGACGTAACTTCAAGGTTTTGGCAAATGGTAAGTGACCGGTTCTTTCTTCGTAAAGCATTAATAAGATGACAGCAATAATTACAATCCAGTAGACATTGTAAGAAATGACGGAGCCGTAAGTGGCCGAATTTTGCCAACCCAATAACGCATTAAAGATATCCCAACCATGATCAGTTTCTGGATTACAACAATTAACATGCCAGACAGACTTGGCAATATCATAAGTACCTGGACCTGAACCATTTTCAGAAGCATCACCACCAGTTTGCTTGTTATACTTGTAGTTTTCAAAGCTCCAAATACCTCTTGAGAATAAACCTGCAGAAATTAAATAAAGGATACAAGTAGAAATGACCAAGAAAATTTGCATGGAAACACTAGAACCGAAGTAATACAAGAGAGCACCAACCGCAATACCACAAATCAAACCAACAATAACTGGAAGC